>CAWUHX010000478.1:0-117889 GCA_963922205.1 Romanomermis culicivorax
AATGGTCTGTTTAATGAGTAAAATATGGGGAGAGTCATTACGCGATGAAACATTATCCTTACGGGTGCATGCGTATAAATTTTGATGTTCTGCCAAAAATGACCAAGAAGGTCTTTTATAAAAATGACCAGAGCTAGCTGGCCGTAAAAAGCATGTAGACAAAAAAGGTCTTTTATAGAAAGATGACCAAACGAAAAGGTCGTAAAAAACGTACGGAAAATTTGACGAGTTAAAAAATCTTTATGTATCAAAAATTTTTAATTCAATGCAACATTCTATTTTATTATAAAACTTTTGAAACACTATTTTATTTTTGTTCATCACTAAAATATTGTAGTCTAAATACAAAAATAATAACATGAACAAAAAATGGAAAACATAAAAGAAAGAATTCATTTATAAAATTGACCCCCTCCGCCCACGGAGGAAGTCCTTCAAAAAACGCGCCCTCGGGCTCCAAAATAAGAGGTGCACCATCTGCAGGTTCACAGAAAAGTGAAGCGGAAGCCCTGCATACTGAACGATCGTCCAAACTAGAACGGTCTTTTAGATCAGAATGCTCAATTCCACATATAAAAACTCTAAGAGTCTATAAAACTTGAAACATTATTCCTACGGGTTTATACTTATAAAGTCGTAAATGATCAAATTCTTTATAGAAAAATGACCCAAAAGAGTGGGGCATAAAGCGCATGTAGAAAAGTGAACAGTTGAGATGAAAAATATTCTAAATGTAAAAAGTAATTGATACCTCAAAAATATTTGAAGAAAAGAAAAGAAAAGAAAAAGAAAAAGAAAAAAGAAAAGAACTAAATCATCAATACATGAACGTTATTCTACGTATCGGAAATTAATACATTATATTGGATGATTTATGTAGGTAGATGCGGTTTTGTATACAGAGTGTTTCCCAGAGCAAACATAGAAAGATTAGACAGCTGAAGCCATTTAGATCATAAAACCAATTAGAAATGCTAGAAAAGGTCAAAGGTTCTATAAAACACGGTAGCAAGAGACGCTTTACCAAAATAATTAAGGTGGTGATTATTGTTATTTTGATAGTTTTCTAGAATAACCTAGAGCCTAAAACCTTTAAAGAGACGCAATACCAAAACAATTAAGGTGGTGATTATTGTTATTTTGATAGTTTTCTAGAATAACCTAGAGTCAAGAACCTTCAAAGAAAAACCGAAAAGATTCAACCAAAAAGCAGAAAAAACCGGAAAAGGTTTAATGAGGGTAAAGAGGTATAAATAGAAAAAATAGAAGAAGAAGAACCATTCTTATTTTTGTACTTGCGCGCGACACCCGAGACTACCAATGGAAGCCGTTTTCGTTACGTTTATTTCGACGTTGAGAGCCGCCTACGAGGCTTACGGTACATTGATTTTACAAATATTTTGAATTAAAAATTTATATGTATACTATTTTATTATTATTAATTTAGAGCCATTTTTAACGATGGCCCATATTGACGCGTGGGCGTCCGTCTTCTGGGAGGAGGCCTCGACGGACTTCAAGAGCTGGTGGAAAAGCCAGCGAGGGGTTGAATATCCGGCTAGACAGAAACCCTTTTGGGGTTTAATGAAACGTCTACGCCGGATGTTTGAAAACCCTTCGCTGGTCGACGGCCACCTAGCCTCGCACCTGTGGAATATCCTCCCCCCAGGTGCGAGGGCTGAATGGGAAAACGCCGACGGTCGCTACGTCGAGGAGAGGGTAAAACTAGCGCTGCCGCGTTTCTAGTAAGTTCAGATGTTATAGTTAAAACACGTAGTAGACATATAAATTTTATATTTAATGAGAGTAAAATTATTATAAGCTTTTACTACAATATTTCAAGATAAATATGCGTAGGTTAAAATGTGCTAACTGCAGTATGTTACAGATTTCTAATTCATGTATATTAATGTATGGTATATAGCTGAGTTGTCTAAAACTTAACAAAGAACATTTCTAGAATATTCTAGAAGCTTTCAATTATTTACACGATTTATACGATAAAATTTTACGATAAAATAAAGGCTATTGATAGATCTTGTACCTATTACTTAACAGTTAATTGATATATTAGAGTAAAAATTTTTGTTTAACTAAAATAGTTAAAAATTTGTAAAAATTTTAGTGGATACGCGTGAAACCTTTAGCGTGGGGGTGCGACGGCGGCGGCGGCGGCGAAGGCGAGTGTATATATGTATATTTTATTTTGTTTTTAAATTTTGTATATATGTATAATTTATTCTATTTTGTTTTAAATTTTGTATATATATATATTTTGTTTCAAATAAATTAAATTGAATTAAAATCAATAAAATTTTTTATTTATTGCGTTTAATAGTAAAGGTAATTTCTTTAGAGTTCTACTATGAGTGTGTGTGTATGTGTCAACTTCGGGAATATAAAAAAGGGTTTACTGTAGTCAGATATTTAGAGATGTATGAGTAAACGATATGTAGAGAATATGCACAAACAGGTCTTAGGGTAAAAAGAACGTACAAGATAATTACATAGTACTGTAGAATTAAAGGAGATAATAAAGGAAAGAAGGAGTAATAAAAGGAAGTTCATTTATAATTAGGAATAAATTAAAAGAATATTTCTAAACAATAGCTAAAGAGAAGGAGTGTATAAACAACAACAACTATAAGTGATTTTTTATTATAAAAAAATGAGATGAAATGTACATATAAATATAACGTATTTAAATACTATAATCTGTAAAGGTTTCACGATTTTTATCAATCATTACGAGAGAGTCAAATTCTGCGTATATAAGTGCTTCAATACCGCCATCTGGTATATCCTCTCCAAAATTCATCTGTAAACTACTGGTTCCTTCACGTACGAGTTCCCAAAAATTACCATCCATACCGCAAGGAGTCAAATCAAAAACAAAAACCGTATTATGCGTTGTAAAAGAATTTCGAGTAATTTCATTACAATTGTTATCTGTACCGATTCCTACACCCTCAAATAATTGTACAAAAGTGCGCAAATATTTGTTTTCTTTAAAATTTAGCATATATGGTGTTGTAGGTAAGGTTGTAGTACCACTTGTTATTTTAATCTCGTTTAATCCGAAATGCTTAAAATTGAAGGGGCTTTGATTATAATCACCCCTAGCAGCCGAACCATCAACGAGCGCCACAACGAGACGACGAGGTAAAGGACCTGTGAACAATGAGTTCAGAGGAGCTGAGCGACGACTAGTTGTTATGTATAGACTTGTAACATGACATCGACGAATAGGGTATTTTGCAGCTGTATTTTGTAACATGGATTCAATAGCTAGATTGATATTATCCGCAACTTCAACTTTTTTAATAAATAGAGACATGCTTTTAACTTCGATTTTATAAGCTTCGTTGTCAGTAGATATAAATTTTTGCAAGCAAAAATCATCTCTATGTCTGTATAAATCAATTTTCAAAGTACATTGATTCAATAGGAAACGTTCTTGCATAAATAGATCGGCATGTATAGGAGCCATTAATTCAACAACTGCACTGTTTTTGAACATCTGAACTCTTTCCAAAGCACCCTTGTTTTTCTTTATATCGAGAACATCGCCATTTTCAAAAGCATAACCAGCAGCTGCAACATGTGTCGACTTAGCATCACGACCATAGTTCAACTCCGTTTCCAAATAAGATCTGTAAGCGTATCTATCCCCACTGAAATGTTAAAATGTTAAAATTAAAAAAAGGTAAACATACATTTAATTATAAAACTTACCTGTCAGATATTAATTTTCCATTTAAGTACATCTTGATCTGTTTAAAAAATGTTTTGCCGATCAAATTAATTGGTGCTACAACATTTCCAGTAAGGTTATTGTTGGCGTCTGCTGTTAAAGTGCAAGCAGCGCCATTAGCTTTCGTAATTCGAATAGTAAAATATATAAAATTTTTTGATAAGTCCAACATATATGAATCAGGTGAAATAACAAACTCGTAAGGTCCTTCATTAGTACAAGGATTTTGTAACTGAATTTCAGACCAAAAACTTCTACGAATAGCAACTTGTGTTGGAGGTACGGTAAATAAATCTAACTCCGTTTTACTACTAGGAGACGATGCAGCATCAATAAATTTACTCATTTTGAATAGATATCCTTGAAACCGACTACTCTACGTGGAGTCTTTTTTAAGAATGAGGAACGTCGTTTCAGGTGTTTACGTTTATGTTGTTTTTGATGTTGATGTTGTTGATGCTGACCATCATTTAACTTTTTATTGCTTTTTATATGTATTGTAGAATTTATATGTTTACGCTTCCCTAAACCTTTTCCTTTATGAATGCGCTCGCCCGTTTCGTGTAATAAGCTACCAGCTGCGTTTCGTCCATGCTCAGCAACACTTTCTTTAAAAGAACAACCTTCTACAACATCACCTGCAATTTTGGAACCTGCAGCAAGTGCATGCTTTCCTGCAGATTTTAACAAAGGCATAGCTAGACGCCACAAACTCTTAAAAAAATTACCAACTCCAGCTCCTTGATGTCTATAATAATACGGGTATGCTGCTCGAAAACCTTCTAAACTACCACCTAATTGAAACTGATTATCTTGAATACTATGTTGATAAATTTTGATCCAGTAATCAACGGTTTCAGGAATAAATACGGTATGCATATTTTGCTTTGAAAATTAAAAGGAACAACAACTAAATGAATCAATTAATTAAGAGCGTTTGCGAAAATTCAACCTGACGACAACGTGTCCAAATGCAAATGAATGAATGAGTAAATAAAAATTTGATACTATGTTTATAGGAATAAAGGAGTACGTCTCCGAAAATGTAATTTAACTATAACATTCCCAAACTGAAAGGGTATAAGCTCATTCATACTGTTTTTTATATTAATCTGCAGTACTGTAATTTCTTTCAATTGAATTGGTATATAGTGAGGTGTTTCATATAAACGACTCACATTATCTTTGTATTTTCCCTGAACATTTACTATACGTAAAAGCGGCGCTAAAGTATTTCCAACAATCTGATTTTCAATAATATTACAGTAAACATAAAAATTCTGTAAATCATTCAAATTTGGTGGTTGAATACCTAACATGTATAAATGATTAGTTCCAGGCTCGGCAAGAAAAACAGCTTTGGATGGTGGAATATGTGTGTTAGAATTTTTTGGAGGTTTCTCTCCAACAGTATATAAGTTAATATTCACAGCTCTATTTAAAAAATCATCAGCAGTTGCATAGGCCTCAGTATTGGTAGAGCTAAATCCGAGAAGCTCCATTAACCGTTTGCTTATATCGATTTTACGTAATATTGTACCACTTTTTATTTTCAAATTAACTAATCCTCGTCCATGTTCATCGTATGAAAACATGATTTCCATGTTAGTTCCGGCAATAGCTGCTCCAACTTTTGCATTCAACTCTTCAATTAATTCAGATATGGTAAAGTAATGTTTTTCAAAAACTATTACTTTAATTTTTTTGACCTTATTTCCGACACCATCCGTAATTAATGTTATTACATTATCTCCACCATGATTGGTAAATGTAGCCCAACTATAGGGGTATATTATTTCACTTAGTCCTACCTCCCAGCTTCCATCTAGTTTTAAACGGTAAGGTAGATGGGCTGAAAAATCAGAGGGTTTGTTTCCATTTTTGCTATTACTAGGTAATGTGATATAAAATTGATCTTCAAAGGTTGTCATTATTTATAATGTTGTTTGCTGTTGCTATAGGTACGGTCTTCAATGAATTAGATGACTGTAATACGGTCGGTACGGGGCTAGGTAATAAATATCCTATACAAGCGCACAAAAGACCAACCCACAATTGTGTATTATTATTGTAGAGAGATAAATTTATTATAGCTGTAATGATTACAATGTATATTAGTATGACCTGACTGAAGAAAACCACTTCGTTTCGAGGTAGACGTTTTCCAAAAAACTCCCAAACGCTAATGCGAGACGTTTCTGAATGCGTACTATTACTACTATCCATTTCAAAATAAAAAATTTTTATTTAACAACTAAACACTCAGTTATAAATTTATAAAAAGGCGGAGCTACTAAAATAACCAATAAAATTATACAAAAATATGAAGGAGGCGGAGCTATCAAAGTGAAGTAAAATTTATATATATAAATACATATAGAAGGAGTTAACTTTTTACAAACGTGTACATAATTTATTTCGCAAGTGACCTTTTACAGAAAATTTACAATGAAAAAACTTACAAATCAATCTATCATTATAAACAAAATTTGTGTTACTGAAACTTTTAAACATTTTATACATAGGAACATGTCGCACTTTATAATACAAAAAATATAAAGTATATATACCACAAACCCTACTATTAAAATTTTGTAAATGTTTCTTATTTGTATATATTATTAAAGCATTTTTGTTAATATAATTTATAAAAGCAGGAATAACTGGTGGTAAGCCATAAGAATCAAAATAATATACAGAGTTAGCATTATCAAAATACATAGCTATCCAATGCCTTCCTTTTTGAAAAGATGTATCGGTGTTTGCAATTAAAGCCGCGGGTCTTTTAACTATCTTCGGTAGAGTATCACAAGCAAAAACTCCTAAAAAATTTTGTGATAATAGCTCATCTTGTTGAGCATAATATGTCAATTCAAAGTTGTTCATCGTAATCGTCGTCGTCGTCGTTTTGTATATCCTTTTCTAAAATCCAACTGTTGAATTTTTCAGGATAACCCCACCACTTCACAAGTACTCTATTCTGGCCATCTGGTAATCGTTTAGTCTTCAAAACCTTTTCAATTTTGTATTCTTTGATACTAGGATTAAAATCGATTTTCTGTAGTTCTTTTTCATAAAAACGTCCTTCTATATCTTCGCCTTCCAGATCTTGAATTGTATAAAGTATATGATTTCGGGTCTTCACAACATGTTTTACTTTGAAAACTTCTTCACTCCATTGAGGTAAATAACCTTTGTCAAATACACCTCTATGTTTACTAATTCGCACGTAATCTCCTATATCAATCTTAGGCTTTCTAGTGTATAATCTTTCAGGGTAGAGTCTTTGCCATATAATTTTTTCGTTAGAATAATCTACATTAATAGGTTTTTCCTTAATAGATCTATGAACAGAGTGATTGTAGTTGGAAACAACTGCGGGTAAAATATCAATCCATTTATAAGTGGTAAACTCTGTAAAATATTTAAATAATTTAGTTTTTAAAGTTCTATTAAACCGTTCCACTATTGAACATTTAATGTCTTCGTTTTGAGAAGTAAAAAAATGTATATCGTTAGTTTTCAATAATTTTTGGAAATCTTTGTTGACAAATTCTTTTCCTTTATCACTGCGCACTCTCCAAGGGATTCGACCTCTTTTTAAAATATTTTGAAAAGCATCGCAAACATTCTTTGAGTGTTTTGATTTTAAGGGTTCAACCAATGCGTATTTACTTAATACATCTATACAAGTAAGCATAAATTTGTATCCATCGTTAAAATCTGCTAAAGAAGACATATCTGCCAAATCAATTTCCCATTGTTGATCCATAGCTGTAACATAAATACGATTACGTGAAAATTTTTTGTTGACTTGTTTATGTAGAGTATAACTATCTTGTTTTGAAAGCCAATCTTTAACATTTTTACGTGTAATTGTTTTACGGTGCTTTCTAGCCTCAGCATATAATTTTTCAATACTAGAAAAAGCTGAGGGATTTCCGTGTAAATTTTTGTATAATTTCGAAAGTAAGGTGTTCATCGCTCTAGTACAAAGGAGTATACCGTCTAAGTGCTCTAGCTTTGCGCCGTATCTTCTTTTCTGTCGAGTTTCCTTTATTAAAGAATGAATCGTCTTTGATATCTTCCTCGGCACCACTTGAAAATAAATCAACACCTTTCACAAGTGGTTTATTAAACTGCTTGACACTACTAACTGCATGATCATCTGATTCTTCCGGAGGTGTATGGTAGGAGAGTTTCCGAGGTAAAGTGAATAACATTTTACGTAATGGGTTTCCTATAGCCTCTAATGGTACATTATATTTTTTCAAAGCATTAACAAACTCATCTACTCCAAGCGTTTGCGTAATTTTTGAACGTTTACGAGACAAATCATGTAATAAATCAATAATATGTGATCCTTCAATTAATTTTCCATCAATTAATACTTCACCTTGCTTATTAACATTTATACTAGGGTTACGTCGCACATGCTCCAATAATAAGGATGCCGAGTGTTTAAACTGTTTAGGAATACCGCTAAGTAACTTTTCATCATTCAACCAATTTTTTTCTTTTTGTTTCAAATCATCACTATCCTTCTCATCTTCTTCGTTATCAATAACTTTTTGTTTTAAAATCACTGTAGTAGGTTGAGCCTTTTCATGTTCAAAAGTTAAATATTGTGAAAATAGTTGCGAGTACATTTTGTATTGTTCTTCAGGTGTTAACGTATTATCTTTCAAAATGCGCTCTAGCTCGTTACGATACATGTCAACTTGCTTAGCTATACCTGTCTTTTCATTTGAACTCGTCGTCATCGAAGAAGAAGAAACCTGAGAGTTATTCAGTTTATTCAGAACCTCCTGAGGTATAAGAGCAAATTTATTAGCAAATTTCATTCTATAATAATTTCTCTGTAACAAAACTTGCTAATGTAGATAATAAAACGGGTAGTACTAGAGGTAAAAAGGCTCCACCACTTTGAACAATTCTTACACGTTTATTATGTAAATCTTTTTTCTTGTTTTTTTCGTGTCTAGTAGCTAAACCTCTGAGCAATAATTTATGTTTGGCCAATTTCTTTTTTAAGTTTGAATTAATAGGAATATTACCGTTCAAAATGTTCAAACAAATTTCACATATACAACAGATCAAATCGGCGGAAGAATGTTGAAGAAAAGCACGTCTTTGAACACGATTTGAATTTTTCAACACATTGAGCTCGTGAATATATTTCTTTAATCTAGAAGCCATACAAAACAGACCGTACAGTACAAAAAAATTTTACAATAATGACCAAATGATGAGTAAACATTGAAATATTTATTGTATTACATTAAGATAGTAATGAAGCTTCATTTTGTATGACGATATTCAACTCTTCGCGTCTAGAAAAAGCACACAAGTTATTCATATTCATAAAAAATAGTTTATGAGCTGTATCTAGTTTTAAAAAAAGATCTTCTACAAAAATAGCGCGAGTTTCGACCATATCCAACTCCGTCAGTAATAGTCTAGCAAAACACCAAAATTGTGTAACTTTTTTACGTCCCATAGGTAAACCAACTTCACGCCGTAAATGGTTGCACGCCTTAGCTATGTCTTTGTAAAAAATCTTGGCTTTGGGTGAGAAACGAGTCCAAAACAAATCAGCTATTTCGCATTTCTGTTTGTTGTTTAGTATTTTACCTTAAATAAAAATACTATAGTTTAATAAATAGTTAAAGAAGAGATATAAATTTTTACCTTTTACTTTATTTTGCACCATTCTGACAAAAACTTCAAATGCAGCTGACATCGTAATTGTCACAAAACAAACGAATTATAGAAAAACGACCAACCTCTTCAAAATTCTCGACTAGACTGATGAAGGGTATAATATTTTTTTCTGATTATGTAATAAAGCTATCGTATCAATATATCGTAATCTACTTCCATTGATGTACAAGTTTTGAAATTTACTGCTTCGACTACAACAAGAAAATACGACAGGATTGAAAATATATATTTTGAAACACGCTCGTAATTGCATAAATTGTCCGGCATTCTGAGGACAATGTAAAATTTTTTCTACATAACGTAGTAAGGGTATTATATGTAATTTATAATTTTCCCGTAATAATAATAATTTCTGATCTGTAACATTTTTTGTGTTTGGTATCGTAAAATCTGTAACATTTTTTGTGTTTGGTATCGTAAAATCTGTAACATTTACAGGTTCTTCTTCATTTTCATAAAATTGAAAAGGGTATTGTACCCATACAATAAAAACAGCTATGAAAAGGATCACAGCGAGAGTGTTTAAAAAAATGTGTTTACTGTATATCATATCGCTAAAATAATAGGATCCGACTAACCTGTATAAAGTTTTTTGTAAAAATGATGAATCATTTAGGTGTATACAAAATCATATGATCATTGTCGGGGAATATATTAGATCTAAGTCGATATTTTTCAGGACATGTCTGTGTAAGATCTATTAATAAATAACCGTATGGTTTACTAGTAGCATCCTCATACGCTTCTATGAAATAATTTGAGGTAGTTGGAAAAATCTGTCGAGCCAGTGTGCGGACTTGTAATCTATCGCTTGGGTTTTTTAAAAGAATTAAATATTGAGCGCTTATCCTACTCGTACGCATTCCATCAAAAAAGGCATTCTGAACTATATGTATAATTGATATATTCCAATGATGCGATCTTTTAGTAAAAAGTTGAGTTAAACTTTGATCATTCTTCATCTCTTGCATCATATCATCCATAATTAATAATTTAGGTGTATCTTTACTTTTCTGAAGTTCATTCAAATCAGGCGAACCTTGAATAAATTCTACATAAGAACATTTCTGAACTAATTCATCGTAAGCTTCTTGCCATTCCGAATAACACCAATAAATTTTCACAGGAGCAGGGTGAAGCATTTCTTTAGCAAAAATTACAAGTTTTTTAACAAATTGTGTTTTTCCTGATTTTGTTGGAGCAGAAACTATACAGTTAAATGGATGTTTCCATATATAAAACTTTTCATCATCATCATTTGACATCTCTTTTTGACAACAACAAAAACCAACCACCTTTTTACTTGAACAATTTTTAAAATGATTTTTATTATTATTTAAAACAAAATGTTACATAATTATCAAAATTACAATATAAAACAGTGCACATGTAAAACATAAAGATAGATGATTATATAAAATAGAATAGCATTACTGTATGCAAAATATACGCGCAATGTATGTATGTATGTATGAAATTATATATAACAAGCAAATACGTAAGCAATTACATAAGCAATCAAAATATAGCTAATTAAAACATACAAGCTGTAATGAATGAATGAATGAATGAATGTAAGCAAAACTTTTACAATTTACTGTTAATAAAATCGCGTAGTGTTTTGATAACAACAGCATCATCAAAATCATAATGATAACCTTCATCAATAAAACAAGCTACAGTATCCTTAAGAATTTTACGGCCAGTACTTGTGAGTGGTATACATCTAAATATGTCAATCATCTGTTTAAAAGCGCGAAGACTGTAATAACCTTGAACTTCACCTATAACATATTCAAAACAGTCAATGATAAGTCCCATCTTTTCATATAAACGATTAACTGTTGGTGTAATTGCTATATTATATATGGAATTACGAGCTGGACACTGATGATCCTCAACAATTCCTACCTCTTTCGCGCAATAACAATCAAAAATACACCCATTAAAGATGTCTTGTATAACTAACTCAGCACATATAATTATAAATAATTTTTCACCTTTTACTACTTGCTCATCAAAAAACCATGGAATATCTAAACCCGGAACACGTAACTCACAAATACGTCTGGTTTCGGCGTCCAACGAATTGATATCCGACATTGAATCGTAGTCTGGATCATTGAAACAATTGATGAAGAGATCATTAATAAATGACGTTTGAACGCTAGCTTCCTTTTGATCTTCACGAGCATTGCTTTGTTCTCCGGCGAATTTTGTAGCATGAATCCCTTCTTCTTCTTTTATAATTTTCTTATCTGCACCGACTTCTTCTTCTTTAACGATTTTCAGGGTAGAACCATTTTTTCCAGCTACGTCGTCGTTTTCGTTTGTTTTGCGTTTTATCGCTAGCTGGAAATTTGCTGCTAAAGCGTTGTACTCGTTTGAAATAGCTGGAGCTATCTCATGTATCATATTGGTCCAGCGCCAAAATTGCTAAAGAATAAAACATTATATTTTAAAAGAAAGAAAAAAAGAAAGAAAGAATTCATATATCAACTCACTTCTTTAGATAAACACCATGTCGTTCCATTAAACAAATTGTTAAATCGTACTGTAACCCCGTCGCTCTCGACCAGCATTTTATAACCAAGGTTGATGCGGCATTGACCTCCATGTGAAAATGTCTTTTCAATAATATTGACATTGCGACCTAGTATACCGTATTGTGGTAAAATGAGCTTGAATCCACGACCGTACGCCTCTTTTGTTTTAGGGTCGACGTTACGAAAATAGATTGACATGTATCTACCTTCAACCACTACAAATAATGCCATGTTTTCGTCTAACATAAACTGGTGTTCCATTTTTGAAAATTCTTGAAGAAATATTAAAGAGAGAGAGAGAGAAGAAGCGAGTAGTTTTTGTAGCAACAAAACAGATAAATGTATAAAGTGTTCAAAATTTTGAGTAAAAGGAGGTTATAGTTATAATAAAATAACCAAGATATATAGCTTATAGCTGTAAGAGGAGGAGTTATAAGCATAATAAATATTCAAGACATATATCCTACAGTATTCTACTATTCTGAGGAGTATATGAGAGGAGGAGCTATGTTCTACAAAAATAAAATAAAATGTGTTTATGTGGTACGGTAACCTTTGAGATCAAAGCTAGAAAAATATATGTGTTTTATGTGTTATAGTAATTATCAAGGTCAAAGCTATAGAAGCAATATAGCCATGTGCGCATGAGTTATAAGGGTCTTTAAAGCTTTTCCACATAAAAAGAAAAGATGGTGCAACAGGGTTATAAGCAGCTATTACAGTTATTTTATAGCTTCAAGAATCAAAACAAAAATACTAGGGTTGTACAGTAAAACAGGTTTTCAACTGGTTTTAACTGGTTATATGCTAATAAAATAAGCTAAAGAAATGATATGGGCACGTGTTCATGAGTTATAGAGGTCTTTAAAGCTTTACCATCATAAAAAAGAAAAGTACTACATTAACCTCGTAAACAATAATTAAATCTCTACCATAAAATTAATAGTTTTTGTTGATTTATAAAAATTTTCTATTATTATTATTATTACTGTATAAGTTTTTGATGAATATGTCGTAATATATATATATATATTCTTTTTATGAGCTAACTCCAAACTAAGCGACTGGGTTTTAGCTTTATTTCCAAACTTTCTAACTACTTATGACCACAAACGACTAACTTTACGAGAAAGTATATGCGAACAGCTGACAACAATTAATTTAAATATATATAATATTTTCCGACTAAAGTTCAATATTATAAAACCATGACATTCCTTTCCCCTTAAGAGGAAAATAGTAAATCAAAAGCGAACAAATGCTAATAACTACCAAATAAAGAGAAAAAAAACGACACTATATCAAATTTAAAAACGTTCCAAAAATATTTGCGATGACGAATGATGAAAGTAAAATTGTGAAAATTTCGAGTAAATTAGAAGTAAAACAATTATTCATAGACAACTGGCGCAAAACCAAATTTTATAAAGGAGAAAAATGACAAATAGTGCAACCTTTTTTTTTTAAATTTTATTTGAACCTGGAAATGCCCAAGTTCGTAGTATATTTTCTGAAACACCAATTTACTAATGCTAAAAGTAGCACATCAAAATATCAATCTGCCTCGGCTTCCAAATTTTGATCTGGATTGTAAGGAAGAGAAACCGAGGGCCGATTGAAGAATTTCAAACGGTTCAAATGAACTTTCATTTGTGAATTTTTAGTATGAGGTTTAGCAATTGTGGCATTAGGAGGGTTAAGTGCAACAATAACGTAGGGACCATGCCATGGATGAGCAAGCTTACTTGTATGACCTTGCTTTATAGCTGGATGATGGAGTAAAACGAAGTCATTTACTTGTAGATCTTGATCTTTGACTTTACGATCGTAGTAGGACTTTTGCTTTGATTGTGCATGCTCAATATTGTCAGCTGCTAATTTCCATGCAGTGGACATCTTTGTCGTCATGTTGTGAACAAAGTCGTCTAAATCTACTTGATACGGGTTAGTAAAATTTGCATGCAAGGCTGCTTCAATGGGTAGACGGGCCTCCCTCCCATACAATAAAAAGAAAGGAGTAAATTTAGTGGTCAAGTGCTTGCTTGTACAGTAAGCGAAAAGAACATATGGAATAAAAACATCCCAGTCTTTTTGATTGCTGGCCACATACATTGATAGCATGTCTACAAAAGTTTTATTAAACCGTTCTACCATTCCATCTGTTTGTGGATGGTAAGGGGTAGTGAAAATTTTTCGGGTATTACAAAGTCTACTTACTTCCATTATCATTTCGGATTTGAAGTTTGGTGCTTGATCAGACAATAGCTCACTTGGCGCACCATATCTACAAACTATTTTTTCAACAAAAATTTTTGCAACGGTTTCTGCCTTCATGTCCGAAACTGCAAAAGCTTCAATCCACTTGGACAAGTAATCACCAAAAATCAAAACATACTTGTTTCCATTAAATGACATAGGAAATGGACCCAGAAAGTCCATCGCCAATTTCGAAAATGGATCTCCACTTACCTTGATTGGAACTAATGGCTGACATTCTTTCTGTCGTGGTCCTTTCTTACCAGCACACGAGAGACAATTTTTACAATAGTCGTAAATTTCTGTGTTCATATTTTTCCAAAAATATCGATCTGTGATTTTATTCAATGTTTTGTAATAGCCAAGATGTCCTGAGAATATGTCATCGTGGAAAGCTTCCAGTATTTCGGGGACCATATCTTTGGGTACGAGGATAGCATCTGTGCCATTTTTGTTCTTGCGACACAAAATATCTTCTTTAATTGTGTAAAGAGTGTATTCTTTAATAATCCATGCTGTCATTAGATCATTTTCTTGTGGTAACTTACCATCTTTCAAAAATGAAATGAAAGCTTTGCAGACTTCATCATTTTTCTGTCGTTCTGATAATGTTAATTCTTCAGTTACCGTAATAAAGTTAACACAATTGGTCTCAGTTGTAAGACGAGATAGAGCATCTGCATTTCCATTTGATTTCCCATTACGATATTTGATATTTAGATTATATTGTTGTAGTACTAAACCCCATCGTGTGAGGCGAGGTGATGCATTTGAAACAGTTTTTTTCAAATACTGTAATGGCGCATGGTCCGTAAAAAGTGTGCATGGTTGTCCATGGATATAGGGTCTAAAGTGTTTTAATGCCCAAATGATTGCTAGAGCTTCCTGCTCTATTGTTGCATAATTCTTCTCACTTTTCGTCAAACTGCGACTGGCGTATGCAATGGGATGTTCTTCTCCATTGATATTTTGGGCTAAGATGGCGCCTAATCCACGCTGGGATGCATCGGTTTGTACTATGAAAGGATGTCGATAATCTGGAAAACTCAGAACTGGTGCAGAGCACAATTTATTTTTCAGTTCAGAAAAAGAAGCATGGCAATCATTAGACCAATAGAATTTTTGATTTTTCTTCAAAAGTTTCTGTAGAGAAAATGTAATGGTGGCAAAATTTCGAATAAAACGTCGATAATAGGAACAAAGCCCAAGAAAACTTCGTAGTTCGGTAATGTCTTTTGGTACAGGAAAATTTTGTACTGCATCGATTTTGCCTGGATCGGGTTTGATTCCCGAGTTGCAAATGACATATCCCAGAAAAGGAATTTCCTTGCAGAAAAAATTACACTTCCCAGGTTTCAATTTCAAACCCGCTTTTGAAAGTCGTTCAAAAACTTCATCTAAATTGATTAAATGTTCCTCGAAGGTTTGACCACAGACTAAGATGTCATCTAAATACACAAATGCCTTTTTCCAAAGCATGCCATGTAAAACTTGTTCCATTAATCTTTGAAATGTTGCTGGCGCATTACACAATCCGAAAGGCATCACGTTAAATTGATAGAGCCCCGAGAATGTTGTAAAGGCACTTTTTTCTTTGTCTTGATCTTCTAGTTCAATTTGCCAATACCCTGATGCAAGATCTAATGTTGTGAAATATTGACAATTTCCGATTGTGTCAATTATGTCGTCTATTCTTGGTAATGGATATGTATCTTTTTTTGTGAGGTCGTTTAATTTTCTGTAATCAACGCAAAATCGATCAGAGCCATCTTTTTTCTGGACCATTATGACTGGAGAAGCCCAAGCACTGACTGAGTTTTCAATAATACCATTTTCCAGCATATTTTCCACATGTTGTTCAACTTTCTGACGTTCATGAAATGATAGACGATAAGGTCGTAGTTTCACTGGTTCACCTAATGTTTCGATTTTGTGTTTCACCAAACCTGTTCGTCCAAGTTGATTGTGTGTAAATGCAAAAATTGATACATGTTGTGTCAAAAATTGTTGAACTATTGATTTTTGTTCCTTTGTTAAATTAGTAGCTTTTCTGACCAATGTTTCTATTACCAATTCCTCATGTTTAGGATTTGCATGAATCATATCAACAAAATAATTCATACTAATTTCAGTAGCATCATAAGACTGTATAAACCCACAAGTTGTGTTCTGGTATAGAGTTAATGGAGATGATGAAAGATTGGAAAAATCAACTGAAATAAGATTGGATTTGGATGGTGTAAAGATTGGTTGAGAAAAAATATGATTTTTGGATAGGAAAGATTCTGAAGGTGAAAACAAAATAAAGTTCGATGTGGATTGATGATTAGTTAAGATTGATATGGTAATCGTGCTCCTAGGCGGAATATAGATGTCAGATGACAACTTTAAAGGAGTACTGTTAGTTGATGCACAAAACTTGTAAGTGGTGTCGTCTTTTCCAAACAAATCATTGAATTTCATCTGATGCGGACTGATTGTGCCATTGGCTAGGATTGGAGTCAGTATGTGATTACCAAATGAAATGAAACCATTCTCAAAATCGATTGTCATGGATTGTCCAAAATCGCGTAGTACATCCCTGCCAATGAGAACTTGATGTGGAGAATTTTTGGCAACCATCACTGATGCGTAAACTGGAACATCATCTATCACAATTTCGACTGCGGTCTGGCAAATGATTGGAATCATATGACCCGTAAATCCTTTTGCGCATTGAGTAGGTGGTGCAAGATTAGTTAGTGTGTTATTTAAGGTAGCAAAAAATTCAGAGCTTAGTATCGTGATGTTTGATCCTGTGTCCACGAGTGCCAATGCACCACGTCCATTGACCTTGACCCATATGAGAAGATTCTTATCAGGCTTGCACATCATTCCTAAATCATTCTTTGTTAGTTCAAAATTATCCACTACATAAATTAGTCCAGACTTAACAGAAATTCCTGGTGCTGATTGTATGGTGTCATTTTGTTGCATATTTGGGGTTGAACAAATTGGAGCAGACTCAATATTATTTTTTTCCATAGGATCGTTCTTCAAAAGTGCTGAAAATTGAATGCGAGGAGCTCTCCTTGTACCATGCAATGAGATTCTATGATATAAACATGCATATAACTTATAGCGAATGAGTACATAACCAAGAAACAAAAGTAAAATGAGAACAGAAGCTGTAACCAAAATATTGAAAAATAGTTGAAGAGGACCAGATAGAAGGCTATGGGTTAACTGTGAAAGGCCAAATGTACCACCTACAATATATTCCAAACCTTTTTCACGGAGTGCTGAAATTTTTTGTGCACCATGTTCTACTGAATCTAGAACATCGTTGAAAGTTCCAGGATATAAGGACATTGATGAGGCATAATCAATAATTTCATCAATTTTTCGATCGAGGGTACCTAACTTCCACATGTAATGAGCAAATATACCACTGGATGGTGGCAAACCAGCGAGTTTATCATGAAAAATAGCAGGCTTTTTAAAGGTGACTGGAAAATTGTGCGTCTTAAATAGTATATTTATACTGAGTTCTGTTACATGGATTGGTCCACGTGGTGAATTCCAACCACCTTTATCATTAGAGTAGATGCCATAGAAATGATGATTACAATCACAAATAGGTGAATGATCAACTAATTTGTGACTACCAGCAAGACAAATTTGAGAGTGGTGTTAATTCTAACTGGTAAAAACGCATAGCATACAGAATCGACTTTGTAGTTCCAATAGATTTCATTTGGTTCGATATTGTCACACTCGCGTATGGACAAAACTTCGCCCATGAAATTTGCATGTACATTTTCTTTTTGAAGAAGCACTTGTGCACCTAAACTTGCATCTATCTGCAGAAGCTTGTGAATTAATTCTAACTGCCTACTTGCAATACTACACAGCTGCAACCAAATTTCACGGAAACTTGCCAACTGTAAAGCTTCAAGACTCAATTCGAGGAACTGGAGTTTTGCATTGACAGGATCATTGACATCATCCATTATTGTAGCTCCAAGTCTGGGTGGTTTTGTAGTACGTCGAGACGGCTTTGTTGTCGTTTTGACTGTTGCCCGTTTGAAACGAAGTTCAGGTTTCTGTGTTAGACTATCATTAGTAACAATGTTGATGGCTGCACCCTGATGGGTTAAAAATGCGTTAGGTGGTAAGCAGTGATTACCAATCAAAGTGTAAGCTGAAATATTTGTCAAAGAAAATGCACCTTGGATATCTTCCACAATAAAATAGTCACCACTTTGAGATGAATGATAGGTGCCAAGTTTTTCGAATTTACATGGCTGTTTTAGTTGTGTGGCATTCCATATTATAAGACCTGAGTATGTGTCACATGTGCCACTGGTAGCATAACATGAACCCACATCTCTGAGGTCACTAATGACTGTGTGACCATCTGAAGTTGCTATTTGACCTGATTCTAACACAAAATTTTTCACAGTTGTACAAAGGGTATAGCAACAGTAGCTGAAATTTACAATTAAAGAATTATTAGTCAAATATAAGTTTTCATTGATTTGTGACAGCCTTTGTCTACGCCATTCATGGGACAAAACGGCAAATTGACACGAACAGAAATTTCAGAAGTGCTGTCTGAAATTAAAGATTTTGAACCGAGGGGACTGACATACGTACAAACTTTCCTTTCACGCAATCTACATTTCCAAGCAATTGATGGGTTGACTTTGTGATTGGGAACATATAAATCCACGACTTTCTCAGTTTTGTAATTTGGAACATGTGGGGGAACACACTTAATATTCTGGGGAACTGAAACTAAATAACCTCCCCGACCCGAACCACAATCGATATACATTCTGGCTGAACAAACTAGCCACATGCAATTTAGCATGACAAAAATAATTACTACACACATGCAAATTCTGTTGGACGGACCAATATTTTGAAAGTTCAGCTTCCATTTGAAAATTCTTTTGATTGCCTCTCGAAGCATAGCAAACATGGAGTACAGAAAATATAGATTCCATATAAATAAAAAATTGATGCACTTTCTGCCCGTTACAATGAAATTTTGAGAAAAATGATTAATCCCAGAATGTTCACCATTACATGATAAAAATTTTTTACATTTTACATTGGACAATTCTTTTACAGTAAGATTTGCTGACAATTTTGACTGATGATTTATCAAAACACTCACGTTTTCACATAAAACGTTTCCATAATATGCATTTGTTACTACATAACTTTTTGGACAAAAAGTTTTTTCTTCTACTGTGACACAATTTATGATGGTGTTGGGCTCTTCTACAGAAGGTTGATTTGTGTTTTCCAAAACCATGCGATTTACCTGACGACGAAGTGCTGCATTTTGATCAGCCAAGTAATCTCTAGCCTGTCGAATTGATTCCAATTCCATTATCGATGCAGACGATGATGGCATATTGGACGATTCTATTGTATTAACAGGGTTTCGACGAATGGGGTTGTTGTTCCGCCAAAATTGTTGTCGTTGTTGATTGGGATATGATCTTGATCCATGCTGTGCAGAGTAAGATAGACGTGGTTGTTGGTTTGCAAATCCGAATCGATTTGTCAGTGGAAAACGAAAATTTTGATGTGTTGTTGAAAATCGTGGACCATTGTAGATTCTCCCATTGATATTCGGACAGACGAGGCGAGTATGACCAGGTCGATGACATTGAAAACAAATTGGTCGACCATCAGCTGTGCGATCAGAAACTGGGTGGTTCAAAGTTTGCCTAAAATTTCGTCCAGTTGACGGTGGGCGATGGTTACGACTATAGTTACAGTTTTGTGAGAAGCTGACGATGCCATTCATACTGCCTTGGCGGTTGCGAAGTAAACAGTTTGCTTCCGCTTCTCTCGCGACCGATTCGGCCTCTGCAAATGTTTTGACGCCTCTACTATAGACGCACTGCCATAAATGGTCAAAAAGACCATTTGTGAAGAAACGTTTGGCAACCAAGTCACGAGTGTCATTATCAAGTTCTGGGTAAGCTTCAGCAGTTAGTTGTTGTATGGCAACAGCAAACTCCGTCACGGTTTCTCCCGGTCTTTGAACACGAGTTTGTAATTCAACATTCTTTAGCTCACATGCCTGCACAGGCACAAACCGATTTCTCAATAAATTGACCAAGTCATCGAATGTCATGTTTTGTTTTTGGTTTAACGGGATATTTCGATAAACCGTCTCAGCTGATTCGCGAAGGAGTGATGGTAATATTAATCGTTTCTGTGCATCATTCCATGCATTGGCTTGACATTGACGATTGAAACGATCAATAAAAATGTCAAAATTTTCGCCTGGACGTCCATTGAAGAATTCACTACCAGGACGACTGGCGTTGATGGGCAATATAGGTTGTTGAGCCATTTTTAATTGATCAAATTCATTTTGAAAACGTTGAAAATCGACAGCGATATTGTCTATTTGGTGTTGGAATCGATATAAATATGCAGGTATTGGTTGCCATGTTGGTGTTGAAGCCTTTTTCTGTCGTGTATTATACGCCAGACTAAACAATGTCACAAATTCGAGGAATAAAAATCAAATGTGGAGTTAAAGTCCAATTTGTCCTTATCGAAATATTGTTTTAAGTAAATAAATCCGAATTTTTCAAATAATATCATGACGAAAATTCAAATTCCATAAAGTTTCCAATACTGAAAGCCAACAGACGACCCCCCAAATGTCGTAATATATATATATATATATTCTTTTTATGAGCTAACTCCAAACTAAGCGACTGGGTTTTAGCTTTATTTCCAAACTTTCTAACTACTTATGACCACAAACGACTAACTTTACGAGAAAGTATATGCGAACAGCTGACAACAATTAATTTAAATATATATAATATTTTCCAACTAAAGTTCAATATTATAAAACCATGACAAATAGGTTGTTTTCTATTTTTCTAGTTTATAATTTTTATATTTTCTAGTTTAGATAATTTTTATAATGAAACCTATTTATGAGGATATTACTTCGGATGAAGACGACATGCCTATGGAAATTTTAGAAGATATTACTTCGGACGAAGACGACATGCCTATGGAAATTTTAGAAGATATTACTTCTGATGAAGACGATGAAACAATAGCGAATGAGTCTTCAGAGAATATTACCTCTGAGAAAGAAGAAGAAGAAGAAACACTCGATAATAATAATAATATTTTGGAAGAAGAAGAAGAAGAAGGAACTGTTTTAGATTATGATGATGAAGATGATCAATACAAAAGTTATACGCCTTACAGTTCTGATGAGGAAGAAATTTACGAAACAGCTCAAATTGGTGGTGGTGGTGGGGGTAGTGGAGGTGTAACGAATACATCTTTTGTTGCGGATGATTTTTTGGAACTAGGTCAACCCAGTACTGTAAATATTAGGCGTTTTAATACCGAAGGTCGCGAGTACTCTGTGAACTTTCATAATACTGAACATATGGATGATTTAAATGCTCAAATAGTGCCAACATTTCAACGTATAGTAGAGCGAATTTCTGAGAATGTCGCTGATAATGCGTTTATAGGGTTTTCCTTTGACCATCCAGATTTGGCAAAAGGTCGTGTTTTGATACCTTTTAGACCGAAAGATGCTTTAACTGGAGAGTTGATTGTAAACACTCTTAACGCTGTTCTTCAATCAAACGAGCAAATACAAATTGATAGTCGTCAGTCTACAATTCGTACCATTGTTGTAACACCGCCTGCGGGTAGCGGTAAGCTGATTAAAATTACTTATGTAAGATTTTTATTTATTTATTTACTTATTTAAGGTATTCACAATGCTCATCAATATTTAAAACATAATGATTTTCTAAAAGATAAACGCTGTATTATTCAAATCAGCAACACGGATGATTTATGTTTTGCTAGAGCTCTAGTTGTTGCTAGAGCTTACATTCATAAAAAAGATAAGAATGCTGAGCACAAATGGGAAAGTATTCAAAAGTCTGACAAGTCACATCTGCTGCAAACAAAGGTTGCTAAAGAACTGATGACCTTAGCAGGCTTAGCTAATCATCAAGGAGCTTGCGGTTTTCATCAGTGGGAGCAATTGCAAACTGTTTTATTACCCGATTATCAAATCAAAGTTTTTAGCAAAGAACGCTTTAAGGATTTGATATTTAGAGGTAAGAGTTTTTTATTTGTCTGTTATTGTGTACGTATTTAGAGTTTTAAGGACCTGAAGCAACGCATGTTTTGAATATTTACCACCATAATAATCATTACTCCGTCATTACAAAGATGCCTGGATTTTTTGACCGCGGCTACTTTTGTCCTCATTGCGATCTGGCCTACAACAACAAAATGGAACACAGATGCAGAAATGTTTGTCCTCTGTGTTACAATACACCCCATGTAATCAATTTAATGCTCGAAAATGCAAAGATTGTCTGCGATATTTTAAAAACGATAAGTGTTTTGCTCGACACAAGCTCGTTTTTACTCAAAGACGTCAATCGAAACGTCAAAAAACAGGGGTATCTATTTGCGATCGTTTTAAAGTGTGCGAACAATGTGATACACTGGTTCGACGAGCACATTCTAATCCTCATAATTGCGGTTATTTTGAATGCAAAACATGCAAGAAAAGCGTACCTAAAAAAGGTATTAGATATGGTGTAATTATTTTATTTTATTTTATATGAAAATTTTTATTTTAGATCATTTATGTTTTATGCAACCTATTGGTAGCGAGCAAATTGAAGAGGAAGAAGATATATTTGAAACAAATGTTGATGAGGATGAGTGTCTAGATGATAATGAAACAGGAATTACCGATAAATGTCCTGTTAATCAAAAATTTGTTTTTTATGATTTTGAGACTACACAGGAAAAAATTCTACGACAAAGCGAATTAGGGGATGTGTTCGAACATGAACCAAATTTATGTGTTGTCCATACTGTATGTGATCAGTGTCGTCAAAAAGAGGGAAATTTTTGCTGCAATACATGCGGTCAACGCGAACGTATTTTCAAAGGATCTACATGTCTAAATGATTTCTGCGAATACCTTTTTGCAAAAGGTATGAAAAACATTACTGCAATAGCGCATAATTCTCTAGGATTCGATGGACAATTTATAATGCAGTTTTTGTATCGTAATGGACATCATAAACTACATATCATTAGTAAGGGTGAATTAGTAAATTGTTTATAGTTTTTCATTTTCATCTATTTATTTATTTTTAGGTTTAGAGTTGATGTGTATCAAAGTAGGGTTGATAAAAATTATTGATTCTCTGAACTTTCTTCCGATGCCTTTGGCGGCTTTACCGAAAACATTTGGAATAAGTGAAATATGTAAAGGATATTTCCCTCATTTCTTTAACAGAAAAGAAAATTACGGATATATTGGCTCATATCCATCACCCAATATGTACGGTTACAATGCTATGAAACCTGCGGCTCGTGCCACGTTTCTGGAGTGGTATAATCGAAAGCTTGAAGCAGTAAGTTTGCAAAAGTATAAAGTTTTGCATTTAAATGCATCATTGTTTAGGTTTGTCAATTTAATTTTGATAATGAGTTAATTGACTACTGTCGTAGCGATGTGCAAGTTTTACGACAATGTTGTATGAAATTTCGCGATATTTTTATGGAAGAAACAAATGTCGATCCTTTTGAAAATTCAATAACCATTGCTAGTGCTTGCAACTTAGTTTTCCGACGTTTATTTTTGAAGCCAGATACTATTGGTGTAATACCATACAAAGGTTATGGTAAAGAAGAAAGACAATCTGTTATAGCCTTAAAATGGTTGAAGTGGTTAGTCCATAAAAATAAAAACCTGTATATTCGACATAAACTTAATGGTGGCGAAGTTCAAATTGGAAAATACAGAGTTGATGGTTTATCAGGTAATTTTGTTAAAATTTTTGAAATTTTAATATCTATATGTTTGCTCATTAAGACACCACAATTTATGAATTTCACGGTTGCTATTGGCATGGTTGCCCTAAATGTATGAAAAATAGATATCAATTAACAGCCGATAATAATACAAAAGCAGTCGATGCATATGAGCGCACTTTTAACCATGTTATGGAACTTCAATCACTCGATTATAGCGTAGTGGAAATGTGGGAGTGCGAACTTTTACAACAACTTCACTCAGATCCCGAAATGAAAACATTTTTTGATACAGTCAAAATACCGGAACCTATAAATCCTCGAGAAGGTAAAATCTTGAATTGTTCTTTTTTATTTTGTCAAAAGTTTTCTTGTTTTAGCTTTCTTTGGTGGTCCCACTAATGCTGTAAAACTGTATCATAAAATTAAGTACAATGAAGATGGTACACCTGCAGAAAAGATCAATTATGTAGATGTATGCAGTTTATACCCGTTTGTCAACAAATATGGGAAATACCCTACAGGTCATCCAAAAATCTTTACTGAAGATTTTGAAGAGGTCAGTTCAACGTCACAACCTTATGAGGGGTTAATCAAGTGTAAGGTTTTACCACCTCCCAAACTCTTACATCCTGTTTTACCGTATCGACATGGTGGTAAATTATTGTTTCCTTTATGCAAAACTTGCACGCATGATTCACAAAAGACGGCATGCGTGCATAACGACCAAGACAGAGCATTAGATGGTACATGGGTTACGATAGAATTATATAAAGCCTTAGAGAAGGGATATAAGGTATATTGTTACGGTAATGGTTCTTTTTCTATGTATATTATTTTTGTTTCAGATCCTCAAGATTTTCGAGGTTTGGCATTATGATAATATTGAGCAATATCATCCAACCAAAAACCCCACTGGTGGTTTATTTACTCAATACGTCAATACCTTTATGAAAATGAAACTAGTAAATTTTATATTATGTAAATGTGACAGAATTTGATTGTAATTTTTATAGGAGAGTGAAGGCTATCCTGCTAAAGCTCAGACAGATGAGCAAAAATGTGAATACGAGATGGAGGTCTACAATCGTGAGAATATTTCATTGGATTCTTCAAAAATTTTAAAAAATCCTGGAAAGAGGGCTTTGGCTAAATTAATGCTAAATTCTTTCTGGGGAAAAGTAACTATGCATAGTTTTTTGTATTTCATTTAATTATTTTTATGTTTTTTTAGTTTGGTCAACGAAACAATATGGATAAGACTGTTATCCACAATGCACCCAAAGAATATTTTGAACTTGTGATGAATGTCGCCAATATTATTAAGAATGTTAGACTAATCAATGAACAATTGGTGTCAACAACATATTGTCAACATGATGATTTTGCCGAAGTCATGGGAAATACTAACGCTGTTATTGCAGCTTATACAACGGCTCAAGCTCGATTAAAGTTATATTCTTACATTGAGCGATTAAAAAGTCGAGTATTGTATTTTGACACGGATAGTATTATTTACCTGTCAACAGTTGACAAACAACAATATCAAGTACCCACTGGTTGGTGTCTTGGTGAAATGACTGACGAGTTACGTGAATATGGTTCTGGATCTTACATTACCGAATTTGTTAGTGGAGGTCCTAAAAATTACGCCTACAGGTTGTACAGTCCCTCTACAGACCAATACCGTCACGTAATCAAAGTCCGCGGTATCACTTTGTCATCAGATACTATGAAAAAAGTTAATTTTTATTCGCTTCGTCGAATGGTTTTTGCTTTTGTAAAAAACAATGGAAAAGAAGAACTAGATGTACATAGTCTCCGTATAGAGCGTCAGCAAGATCGTAAAGTTGTTACTCGTAAAACTTTGAAAAAATTTCATATAGTATATGATAAACGTATTTTGAAACGTAATTTTTGTACATTTCCTTATGGTTGGACTAAATAATTTTACAATAAAGTAGAATGTTGCATCGAATTAAAAATTTTTCTTTTTGATATGTAAAGATTTTTTCTTTTTTCTACATGTCTTTTACGACTATTTTTTGATCATTTTTATAAAAGACCTTTTTGGTCATTTTTGGCAGAACATCAAAATTTATACGCATGCACCCGTAAGGATAATGTTTCATCTCGTAATGACTCTCCCAAGAATTTACTCATTAAACAGACCATTACTGACCAATTTGACCGTTTGAGATTGACTTGAACGATCGTTCAGGAATGGGGCCTCTGAGCATATTTACGCCTGCAGGTGGCGCCCTTTTGTCAAAGGGGGTCCAGGGGCGCAAATTTTTGAAAGGCTTCTTCTGCCCACGGGAGAAGCCATTTTTACACACAATCACTTCTTATTTCTTTTCCATTTTTTGTTCATTTTATGTTTTCCTTTTTCATCTACAGTAACACATTTATTACCCTAATTCCTCCATTACCATAATAAAAATTTATCGTGATTCTACTATTACGGTAATTCCCAAATCTGTATCCTTTACCGTACGTCAACTCTCCAAATTTTCTACACGCTTTTTACGACCTTCTCATTTGGTCATCTTTCTATAAAAGACCTTTTTTGTCTACATGCTTTTTACGGCCAGCTAGCTCTGGTCATTTTTATAAAAGACCTTCTTGGTCATTTTTGGCAGAACATCAAAATTTATACGCATGCACCCGTAAGGATAATGTTTCATCGCGTAATGACTCTCCCGATATTTTACTCATTAAACAGACCATTACTGACCAGATTGACCATTCTGACATTTGTTGACTTGAACGATCATTCAGAAAATGGGACCTCCGAAATATATTTACACCTGCAGGTGGCGCCCTTTTGTCAAAGGGGGTCCAGGGGCGCAAATTTTTGAAAGGCTTCTTCTGCCCACGGGAGAAGCCATTTTTACACACAATCACTTCTTATTTCTTTTCCATTTTTTGTTCATTTTATGTTTTCCTTTTTCATCTACAGTAACACATTTATTACCCTAATTCCTCCATTACCATAATAAAAATTTACCGTGATTCTACTATTACGGTAATTCCCAAATCTGTATCCTTTACCGTACGTCAACTCTCCAAATTTTCTACACGCTTTTTACGACCTTCTCATTTGGTCATCTTTCTATAAAAGACCTTTTTTGTCTACATGCTTTTTACGGCCAGCTAGCTCTGGTCATTTTTATAAAAGACCTTCTTGGTCATTTTTGGCAGAACATCAAAATTTATACGCATGCACCCGTAAGGATAATGTTTCATCGCGTAATGACTCTCCCGATATTTTACTCATTAAACAGACCATTACTGACCAGATTGACCATTCTGACATTTGTTGACTTGAACGATCATTCAGAAAATGGGACCTCCGAAATATATTTACACCTGCAGGTGGCACCCTTTTGACAAAGGGGGTCCGGGGTGCAAATTTTTGTGGGCTTCCTCTTCCCAGAGGGGAAGCCGTTTTTACACACAATCTCTTTTTATTTCTTTTCCATTTTTTGTTCATTTTAGTTTTCCTTTTTGCGTTCATCATTGATTTTCCTTTTCAACCCACAGTAACACATTTATTACCATAATCAAAAAATTACCGTAATTCTACTATTACGGTAACTCTAGAACATACATTTTTAACCATACGACCTATAAATCGACCTATATGTTTACTGTACGACCTATAAATCGACGAAGAAATTAACCGTATATGTTTACTGTACGACCTGTAAATCCTACAAAAGCCAATCGTGTATGTTTACTGTATGACCTATAAATCGGAAAAAAGTGACAAATTATAGGTCGTACACAAAAGATAGGAGTATCCTTAAGCGTACGACCTATACGGTCCGGCCTTACTACTCCTGTTTCATCAAAGAGACTTTCAGGTGAGCTGCAGCTGTAGCTTAACTCTGTACCTTACACCAGTTCAATTAAGGTGCATGAGGTCAGCTGCAGTTCAATTCATACCCACAAAACATATCGGTGTAAAAAGTTCAGCTGCAGCTCAGCTGTACTGTTATAGAGTCAAGCTACTGCTCAGACAAGTTGACTTTGTCGACACATTTTGCGTGCAGCGCTGCAGCCCAGCTAGTGCTAGGCCCTGTGGTATTGCTGTAGCCCGAAAAAAGCCACTGTTATGCACAGCTCTTATCCGCATCAGAAAACTCGTTTTCAATGATTTTTGGCACGCCAATTTCATATGACACTCGATTTATTTTTTAGTTTTTTTCGTAACTGAAAACTCTACCGTTTTCGCCACTTTCATACACTGCAGTGGTGCAATAGACACATTTAACGTTTTAAGAAATTTATTGTGTCGCAGCCAGAATTTTGGCATTTCAATCAATTTTTGCGGATCAGCTATTTTTTGAGTTGATAATACAAAAAAGTGCCTAAAAATTGTGTTTTTTACTACTGTTGTCATCACCCGTAAAAACAGAGTTACCCGACTTTCATACAAAAACTTGCGAAAAATTGGACCAAATTGCATTGTCTAGAATATTTAACGAGTGGACTATGACATATACGGAGCAGTAGTCAAGTCCCAAAATGCAAAGTTGCTCTATAGCCGAAAAAAGTAACAAATCTAACCGAAAGAGCGATTAAGCAAATCGAATTATTCAAATCAGAACCTAGCTACAGTAAGATTTCAAGTTTTGCTGCTCGGTGTTGAACATACGTCCTAGGACTCGTTATGTCTTTCACGCCGGACCACATAAATCGATTAGTCAAATTTTTCGGCGGTTTTTATTCGATGATGTTCTGAAGCAAAACATGACAAAAAAATGCAAAAGAAATAATCAGTTCAGATGATTTTTGGGATCAAGAAAAAGTTCATTCTGTGGTGAACATTTGCATCATCACACTGAATCCAAACATATAGTTTCACGATGTTCATCTATAATACTTTACTCTTGCATTTCGTATTATCAAGATCAACGCAACAGGGTAAAATTGATGTTGTTTTGTATTTATGTTGGAGGAAACAATCATATGCATTTCTATTAATTTTTTATGTAAGGGAAAAACAATTTGGCATATTGTGACATGAGGAAAAAATGGAAGAACTGGATTGAAATTTTGTTTGTTTTGAAACCGTTAGCTCGATGTAGTTTTTTATGGTTCTTGATCAAGCTGAAGAATAAACATAAATTTTGTTCACTTACTGTTGGGTCAATTGTAGCGTTCTCATAATTCGGAGGTCCTGATGGTCATTAGAAAATTATTGATTTCCTCCGCATTAACCTACTTTGACGGAATCAAGGGTTTGAGGTACCCTGTTTCAGTGCGCCAATTTGTTTGTACTTGTCACCAAGCAGGAGGAATAATCGATAGATTTCCTTGACTTTTGGTGTAATTCAGTTTTGATTAGAAATTGTTGCATTAATGAAATATTTCGCTAGAAGGAAATTCAGAATAAGCATATGTAACGTGTTCTCTGAAAAGTTTCTTGTAGTATGTTTCATGCTTCTAAAAATTGAACCGGAAATACTTTTTCATACCTTGATAATTTTCTGCTGCACCATTTGTCACATACAGCCGCAAATTTTCGAGTCATTTTCATAATACTCCACTCATTTGAAATGATCGCTGCGGAGAGGTCTGTAACCTCGTTGACTCTATTCAATGAATTTTTCCTCTATGATACAGACTTCTTTATGATATCATTCCTTTGAACCATTTCAAGATGATCGACCTTGATTTCCTGATCGCTAGTACGGCTGCGTTTGCCGAAATTCAAACCGCTGCATCGATCATTTCAAAACGAATGGCGTATATATATATCAACAATTTTTTTTAGAAATTTTTACAAAAGTTTCATGGCAATTAATTTTTTTGTCAAGTTTTCATTTAGAAGCATTTTATAAAAGCTGACTTATTCAAATGATTATATTTTGATCAGCATCACTGATTTTCTTAACGATCGGTTGGCCCATATCAACTTTTTATTTTTCTCGCTGTAGTTAAAAAATTGATCATGGCAACGGCGGTTCCTTTTTTTGCCCCCTATAGCATACAAGTCGGCTCCTTTCTCCACTTCATAAAATTACTGCCAGATCATTGAAATACTACAACAATGAGCCATAAAGTTATACAACAACTTTTACGATCTCCCTCAATTCCCTACCTTTATGAGTTCAGATTTCTGTCATATAGTAATGTTCAGTTGCTGTGGTCGTTAATTTTTCTCTCAAAATCCATAAACACCCTACAATACATATCCAAACAAAGTATGGCAGTCTATTCCGAACCGACCACCGAAATTTCGCACTCAGACTACGCTCCAGTTCCAGAACCCATAATTTGCCCGAAAAGATGAACCGGACAAAGCTAATGGAAGCTTCTTCCCCTAATTTTTAAGACAATTTTTTATGGCCATATTTACCGTTTTTGTCATTTTTGGTGTGGCTAATTGAATAGGCTCAGTTCTATTTCTACGCTCGACCATTGAGACTTTAGGTCTGTGTATATGTAAATTAGTCCATTTTAGTAGCCGTAAAATGAGCAGCAACTTTTACGAGCTTCATTTTGAACGGTAGCTAAATGATTTTCAGTCTTTAGATACAAAGAGGAACGGTTCTCAAAAGAGCATCCAGTTTGTGTATGTGTGTGCATGTAGCCTCGGGGCACAATTTTCTTGGTGCGCCGAAAGGTGAAAGCTTTAATGTTTGATTCTTGCCATGTACTATGGTGTATACTGGTCATTGTCACTGCATAAGATTTGCATGATAATTATGGTAATTAAGCCTCATTGGTTCGTGTTTCTATTCAAGAGATTCTAATTTTTGACCTGGAACAGCGTATATATTATGTTATGAATAGTTGGTAATTGCAGGGATTTAGATTCGACATTCTATGTTCGGATTATGAAGGAAAATAGTATTCATTTATATTTCATCATTATAAACTTATTTGTCCTAGTTGATTGTGGTAAGAAGATTTCTTTTGCGATTGAACTACGACTAATTTATTAGAAAAACTGATAAAGTGTTTATGAAAATTTTTGAAATCGCGTAATGCGTGCCAAGTTTTCCGAAATATGCAGTGTTTCGATAATCGTCACACACCGTTCCGGGGAGCTCAAGGGTTTTAGTCCAAAGCATCGTTATTCATTTCGCATTAGTGTTATATGGATTTTCATATTTAAAAATGCCAGTTTAACGTCCCAATCGCTCATTCTACAGTATGATGCCGAAAGCTTTATACTATAGTTTTCTATCTTGCCACTACAAAAAACACAATGCAAATTTTTAAACTAGACCTTTTTTGATAAAAATGTTATAATACCATAATTTGATTGATTTTCAACACAATCAATAAAAATTAAATAGAGCTACATAGCTTCCAAATTTTACTTTTTGTTGTTCCAGCTTATGGTATTGAAAAATCTAATCTTGTTTTCTATAAAATACTTCCAAATTGAAAATGACAAAAATTATACTATATTCATTTTCAAATGAGCCTTGGAACACAAAAATGTCCGACGACATCCGCGGGCAAGTGATGATGCTCATCGTTTTCTATTTTAAAATTGCAGTCCCGAATACTACTGTCAATATAGAAAAAGGCGGTTGAGTAAGGAAATTTTTTTTAAAATTTGCATGAACATCTTTTTCCTTCCCAGGGTTTTGGGAAAAATGGACTACAGTACTGCCTTCATTAAGTTTCTCCAAGAAAAAAGTCGAAGCTCTTACCATAGAATTTTCTACTGAACAAAATTATTAAAGTCTATTTACTATTGAATGAGTCTTGGTAAACAAAATAACCAGTATAAATCAGTCAGTAGACAATAAACCTGCATCACGGGTCGAAATCTTTTTTCTCAATTTCTGCACCTAACTGCTACAGTCAACTCGAGAAAAAAGGTATCCGTATACGTATACGCAGGTTGTTTATTATTTGCATGAATATCTTTCTGGGCTGAGGCTCATTTGTAAAAAAGACTAGGCTCGTCACAATTTTTCGGTCTCATATGTGGCATGTATAATGAGGAATTGAAAAAAATTAAATAGTACGTATTTTATCATAATCGCCGTCGAAATCTGTCGGAATCTTTTAAATCTTTTACTGAAGAATTTTGATTCGGAAGATAAGTTGAGTATGCTCACAGGTTCCTGTCCTGTATGATGTAACAGTTTATCATCGAAGAAATATCAAATGTTACTTGATTTTAACTTCAAGAATAACAGACTATGTGCTCTCAATTCCACATTTGCCATACTTTCACAAAATTTAAGCATAAAAAGTTGAGGTCGAGTATTACTTATTCATTTGGGGAAAATCTTGGCATTATGTATTTTCTTGTTGTCATTTTTCAGAAAAGCTCACTTCAGCTTTACCTGATTAGTCTATTTTTTCATGTTTCTTCCGTTCAACGATTATATGAACGACTGTTATAAATTTCACGATCACTGTGCATCTCGATATTAAATTTTTTGATATAATTTTCCATCTTCAGTTCTACAAAAATCACTTCAATTTGATACCACTCCAGGAAAAATAATACATAAAAATTATGTTTCTGCATCATAAAAGTAAGGGAAAACGCCCACATTTGTTACTCGGCGATTACTTTTTCGGAGGATTCGGATTGTCTTTTATAAAATCGGATACTCATACAATTTCTTCTATTTTTTCAAATAACCGTTCACACGATCCAACATTTTCTATACTGCTGTATAAATTATGTACGAACAAGATTATTGCAACGAGACCGAATAGCATCACAAATTAGAGTATCTGATGTACATTTTTTTAAAAAGTAAGGCTGAGTTGAAGGGCAATGGTATGTGACTTCGGCATCGAGTCCACTGAAGAATATCTAACAAAAACAAGAGCAAAAATAAATTCAATATGCCTACAAAATAGTAATCTCTCTAGATTTTCCACTTTAGAGGTAAAAGCCCCTGGACCGGTCAACGACCTGGAACTGTCGTCCGCCTCGTCCAATAGCCTAGAAGTAAAATGGCGTCCTCCCGAAACGTCCGACGGGCAACCGCTGATTGTTCGGGGCTACAACATAGGTTGGGGCAAAAAGAGCGCCGAAGAACTGGTTCAATTCGTAGCCGACGATGTTCATTCCTATAAAATAGAGGAATTAGGTAATTACGGTCACTTTTCGTATCCTCAAAAGACCTGGCCCCGGTTGCTCCCGACATAGCCGTAAAAATTAAACTTTAAAGCTGTGCCTGACGTTCGACTACCGGACCAATTTAGGTGTTTCCACGCGAACGTTAACGGTAAATGCAGTTTTAACAAGAGCAACCTTGAGGTTGCCTTAAAAATTTGTTGCTCGACTTGCACCTCAGTCATGCCCTATAAAACTGTTGAGGCATACGTTAATGCTACATAAGGTTAAGGAACACTAAATGCTTCATTAGGGTAAATTCTTAAGCCCGCTTCAGAAATAAAAATCCTACGATTTTTCCTGTCTCAGGATTGTCGCAAGAATTCTAGAATTCCAATGATAATTGCAGGATTATCCTAGGAAAGCTGAGAATCCTATGATTATCCTGGGAACTCTGATATTATCATATGAATTCTAGTATTGTCTTGGGATTTTTTGGAAGAAGCCTACGATAAAATCGTAGACTTACGCCGCATATATACTTATAAGGCGGCTTTAAGGTAGTGTGCTTGAGCGCTACTCAAGTGCACAATAAGTGCATGCTACCACAAAAAAGGCATTAACTCTAATAGATTTTTCCGTGTGTATGCTTGGTTACTGTACAAGTAAACATTATACTGTACATGAAATTATCGCGCAGATTCTGTTAGGCAAATTGCATCCCTAAGGTTTTAAAAATCAGCTTTTTCAGATCCTGCGTATATCACACCCAAAATTGCATCGATTAAACACGAACATGTAGAATTGATAAATTGAGGTCCTATAGAATGTCATATTACAGTAACCTTAAATGATCATACTACAGTGAACGTTGGTTTACTATATTGGAATATGACAAATTTTCGATTCTACTTTTCAATGAAAAAAGGATTTTGTATCAGGAACCAAAGTTTCAGTCAGGATCAATATGCAAAAGATTTCTCTAGGAGGTTTAGCATGATTTTCCGATACGTACTATAGTTTCACTATACCTTTTGGAGTTTATGGATCTGACTGTTGTGGTAGGTATATTTTTTCTATGATCACTCAAACCATTAAGCAACTCGATAAAAAGAGGATGAAAGATCTTTTATTTAATAGTTTAACTCAAGGCGTGCACTAGGTAGCTCTTCTGCATCTCAATCGCGGCTTTAGACTCAGTTCCTTTTAGGATTTTTATGTACAAAATATAACCACCAGAAAAGTTTCGTGAACAGGATGGTCAGAAAAACAGCCCGTTCAAAAGTGCTACCTTACAGTAGCCAGAGCAGATCTAAAGGCCCATCTATACTTTTTTGTCGAAAATCTGTCGCAAGTGATTGCAACAATTAAAATCGAACGAATTCTTTATTCTCGCTATGCGCAAGAGATATCTTGGCGAATTTTATCCAGTGAAATTTATTCCGCAAGAAAAATTTGCGTGGTGTTGCCGATATTAGGTATTTTGAGGGCTTCATGGGTTTCTTGCGTCAAAGCTGGATTTGAAGCGCAAAGTAGATACTTGTTGAACATGCTGGGTATGTTTCGATCGGAAATTTCGATCTGCGATATATTATATACTAAAATTTCTCCGGTACTTCAAGAGAAAATCACTTGCGTCTGTTTTTTTGCGAAAAAAGTATGGGCCTTAAGGCTCATTTATACTTGTCTTTTGCGACGGAAAGGAACGGATCATCAACAGCTTGAAACGTTCAGCTTGAAAATCCACTTTCCATCGGAAAGGATATTTTCAATTTTGCGGAAAACGATCTACAATAGCCTCCAATCGAATAGAACGGAACGAAAATTTCCCTTTCGTTCGGTTACGTTCCGTCGTTCCATTCCATCGGAAAAGGCTAGTATAAAATGAGCCTCCGCTAGAAAAATTACTCGAGTATTATACTGCAGAATTCCACGCATGTTCGAAAATTACAGACTGGTTAGCATAGCTTGAGGCAAGGTCACTTCTTTTCAAGGTTTTTCAACAATTATTTTTTGAAGATCTCCAGACAACAAGGAATATATAGCTGAAGAGTCCAGTTGCGAAAGAATTTTTTCGATTTCAATTTTTTTAAATCAATTTTGGACTTTTCTACAGCACTCAGATAAGGAACTATTGAAAATTTTATAAAAAGCTAATTTTCCTGGGAACCGTACAAAAGTACTCACGTATAACCAAATATTGTGCAGACCTTTGGTGGCGGTTGGATGAGCGATGGCGATTTGGTTTGGATAGTTGAAAATTCTCGTTTTGCAATGCCTTGAGTGTAGTGCAACAGTCCTTGTCCCAGATCTGAAAACCGAATACGGTAACTAAAGTGGGCCCTCACAGAGCACTCTACACAGGTTCCCTGAAGAAAGTTTATGCCCACTGACTTGGAAGAGCAGAAACCGTGCTTTGTTCCATCTCCGACCAGACGTCAGCAATACACGCAGGCAACGAAAATTCACCCTATCATTCTACATTACAGTATACGGCGAAATATATGCAAATTAATAGACAATATGGTTAGTGAAATGGACGAACCACCAAATATAAATATAGTACACAAAACGCTAATGAGGAATAGATTTTATTAGCGTCAGTGTGGTATTTTCGTATCAAAATATATTATAATACAAGTATCAAAACATCACTTTTTTGTTAGCGCCCCATTTCGTGCGGATTTTGTCTGAGCTGATCTCGTCGAATGCCAATCACCAGTTTGCATGTCGACTTCCAAATCGCAAAAAATGGGCAGTAACGTGGTACCCAACACAAAATTAAAACATGTAGCTTAGATACAGTAAGCTCACTTTGTAATTGCCGAACTCGGCTGATTTCTTCACTTTAAAAAATGAAAAAATTCGCAATAAAAATAAGCGGTTCACTATAAGTAAGTATAAGCTCTTGTTTTGTTTCATGAAACTAATTTCGAGGTTAGAAACTAGAAATATATATATATAGCTATAGCAAGCAAAACCGGAACACATTGAGAGGCTGAAAATACGACATAACTGGCCTTCTGATGGTGAGTCTTTTTTTGAACCATCCTTCTACAACTTTGCCACTCCGTTTTCGAACACATACAAAAATTCGTATTATGCAAGTGACAGAAAATGCAGAACAGGAAGCTGAAACTGACTATGCCATCTGTGATGAATTCAAATGCTTTTTCTCACATCTAACCATAAAACTGATGTAAATGATGTATGCAAACATGCACCGATCATAAGAATTCTAGGGATTATCCTATTAATCCTACGATTATCGTAAAAATTTCAAGTAAAGTCAGCTTACGCCGCTATTTTTCCAGCGCGCAAATTTGAATCAATTAAAAATTTGCACTTTGTTCCAAATTTCGCTGTAACGGCGACTAATCACGTAGAAATCAAACGTTATGATACATGACTATTAATCATCAAAAATATATCTTGTCGATGACAAACTGTTTTGTTACAGTTATCAAAAAATTCAGTGCATTCAAATTTTGAAGACTTTCAGACGCTGTTGACGAAAATATGAATCACAACAAAATACGAGGTGATGCTTGCTGAATTCCCTATGGACAATGAAATGCCCTAAAACTTCACATCTTATTTTAGAAGTTTTCGAGTTCAACTGAAATTTCTGTCCAAAATCGTAGTTTTTCGACTGAAACTGAAATAGCCCTGGTACCAGATTTTTCAGGGTTACTTCCTGCCGCGTAAACTTGGTGTCAAATTTTTGAGATGAAGATTTCTTGCCCAAACAGAGTTTCAAAGTACCTTCGATAAGTATTAAACTCTATGGTCTGTTTGTTCTTGACATAAAATATAATGAAAGCCGAAAGCAAGTAATATTTTTTATTTTTACGATTTCCCGTTAAACTATATGTCATAGGGGAATGGAAATCTTTGAGCCTATCAAATACCGTTCATCAATTCTTTAAGTAAAAAATCCTACCGTAAAAGCTTTGTGTAAACAAATTTTGAGTGCAGTAATTATTTTTTCATTTTTCGATTCATTCTTTATAGAAAAAGGATGAAAATCTCTATGGATAAAAATATCTTCTAACTTCACTGAGATTTTCGGGTGATCATAAAATTTACATTTTTTGAAATTTCAGTTTCTGTAATTACGTGTTTTGGTAATTGGGTCCATACAATACATTTGCTTTATTTTTTTTTCGATGAAGTAAAAAATGTGAGACATTGTCGAAATCCGGTCCTCCTGCAGTTCTGGAAAAGCATTTTGGATTCATGGGATAACTTCTCATGGACTTGATTTATTCATTGATATGTTTTCAAATAAGAAGTGCTATTTTCAGAACCTAATCAAGTGTATAAGATCAGTATATCGGCCTACAACGAAGTTGACGATGGTCCTGCATTGGTCAAAGAATTTAGGACAATGGACGGTAAGTTGGCACATATGGCGTTCATTTTTTTGTACCTTTATTTTTATTTCTTGTACTCTTTCTGCACTTTTTTCACTTTATCGAGTTCGCTAAAAGATTTTTGTGATGACTTCAAATAATTTTTTATTGACGACATGAATTTTATAGAATGTGATGAAGTTTAGAATAGCTTTCGATAACGTTTTTCGAAGGGCGGAATTTATTGAAAATCGATGTTTTTTGCTTTTTTTGATAGTTTGTTCAGCGTTCGGAATTAATATTGATTCTAATCAATAGGTTAGAAAATAAGCCGTGGTAGAACTAAAGTTATCGACAAAACTCGAGGATATTTTTATTGCCATGGAGCAGTTTTATAAATTACTCGATGCGCATTGTTTACTCATTACAGAACTAAAGTTTACCGGATTGTACACAATCCTGTGTGAAGAAGACGTTTATGTGAATGTCAAATTTAATGTTTTTGTTTTGTTTTGATTTTTTCTCAAGAATCACGCTTGAATCCCGTTTCGACAACAAATTTCTGTCGTTTCAGAAGAACGACCAACGTCCTACAGTAAATCTCCACACATACTGGAAGTTAGCGGTCATCCCATTTCACACGATTCGCTTAAAATCACGATCAAATCCAATGATGCTTTTATTCCTAAAAATAGGGGCATGTTTCAAATTGAGTAAGTTACAGTTAAGCTTATTTTAGCAAAGTCAGTTCAAATTTTTGATTACAGATACGGCGAAATGAGCAAACAGGTATCTCGAAAACAGGTAGAAACTCGACAGAGGACCATATTGCTGGAAAATTTAACGCCGGCCACAGAATATGGATTCAATGTAAAATGGAGACCAGACGAAAGATCGGATTTCGTTTATTTTAGCGATTACGGTTATGCCAGAACTTTAGGAAAAGGTGAGTTGAATTTTTCTCGATATACATTATTCCTCAAAAAGTGGATTCATGCATCACTTCAAGGGACTTCAGTAGATTTCAGTCCTGTGCCCATTTTTCATCATTTCCAGCTCCCGAAATTCCTCCGATCATAACTCAAGTTGTGCAAAACGAAGATCATACTATTGATGTATTCTGGTTGCCCGTAACAGAAACAAATCAGCAACTATCATGTAAGTATTTTGGATCCGTAAGTCGTTCGGTATTCTTAACCACGTGGCACATTCTAGATTTCGAAATTCGTTACACTTTCGACGAGAATGACGACGTTTTGGAGGAATGGAGTAGAGCCACAGTTGGTGCAAACGTCACAAATTTCAAGATAAAAGTAGGGTTCGTTTACAATGGTTAGATTTTCTGTCTTGCTTCATGAATATGAGTTTGAACCTCAGCTCACAAAAATGTGGATGCAATCGACCAATTTTGTGTGATTGTAGAAATTTTCTCAGCTATGGTATGTTCGGCCCATGATAAGTCTAATCAGAAGGACGCACAATAAAATACCATTTTCTTGTGTAATTATATTTTCCCTGGTTATTTTGGATTTTTAAGTTTCAAGTTGTTAGGAAGCTTTACTGCGAAAATAATGGATTTCATTAAAACCCATAAAGGTCACGTAACTAAAATAAGAAACGAGACTTTTTATACAAAAAGATTTAAAAAGTAGTATGGAGAAAAAAATTAAATGACATCCCGGTTGAAAGGATTTTGGAAATTCTCTAAAAATTACTTATTTTCCTGAATACGGTTTCTATAATCGACTAATAAAAAGTAGAAATTTTCTATCATACTGCAAATAATAGTGCCGTAAACATAGTTTTTGCATTACTTTTTTGTTTAGGACGATTTGTATGGTTCAACTGTAAGAGTCAAAGTTCGAACGTTGAACGAATACGGGACGAGTCCGTGGTCTCGAGAGGCTAAAATACACCTGAAGTCCTTGTACAATGACAACTACCTGCCATCCGAACGTCACACGCAACTGAGGCCCGGTATGCAAAAATCTAAAATCAGAAATAAAAATCGGAGCGTTTTTTAGGAGTCCTGTTCTGCAAAACTAATCTTGAACTGTTTTCGAAACAGGCTTCGGAACTATTCATCAGCGTTTGGATATTAAGAGGCTTGACCTCATCCACAAAATTTTTGACCGCACTCAAATACGTGCTTGACTGCACCCAAATTTTTTAAAGCTAGCTTAAATCTTTTTCTTCCCAACTGGGTATTAATTGATGCATGTCATCGAGATATATTCGAAAATATGTTTTAAAATGATGTACATCTATTTTATTAGACGGACTTACAATGATAAGAATTTGCATTATTCTATCTAATACTCAGCTTAACATTAGAGGCTGCATTCATACATATTTTGGTATTTGAACTTGGTTGGAAAAATAGGTAGCATGTGACATGACTCATTTTGTCTTTACATGAAAAATGTCATTTCGAACTTTTCATCTCTAGTATATTCCAATAAAATGCTTATAAATCAAAAAGTGAAAAAATTAGCACGCAAAGCTTTTACGGTAGAATTTTTTCCTCAAAAAATCAGTAAAGATCAGTGAGTATGCTCTCAATTTTTTTTGTCCTATGTAATATATAGTTCATTACTTGCTTTTCACTCTTATTAAGCAGTCAATGAGAAATAGTCTATAGACACTCATCAGTTTTATCCTTCCTACTGTCGCAAATCGTATCGGTAAACACGACGCGTTGAGCTCCTCATTCACCTGTTACGTTAGATACTCAGCTGAAGTCAAATTTAATTTCTATAGCTGTCATCGTCGAAAATGGAAATAACTCATGTTTTTGCTAGTGATCTGCTTCGCAGATGATGAACATTTTGCAGACTTTTTTGTCGATTCCGGCTCAAATACTGCCTCGTCGTTATCCGATAGCCCGTTATGGATATCGCCGAAAGATAATGTGAGATTGCAATGTCATAAATTATCGTGCGTTGCTATATATTCGTCGAAAATTACTTTTTTGCAGCCTATCGAAAAGCAAGAAGGAAAAGACTTGTCTTTATCTTGCGCCCCTAAATACGCCAACGACAAAATTGCGGATATCGTTTGGACTTTCCCTAATGGATCGATTGTTCCTGTGAGCCAAGGTGGAAATCGGAGGTAAATCTCAAGAAGCAGCTTCTCTCAATAATCACATAAAAGTAAAAAGCTCAACATTGCTTGAATGTGCCGTAACTTTTTTTAGAATTCCTTCAGCAAAACAAAAAAGTAGATTTGACTTCAGCAGGTATGAATAGACTTTGTTGAAACTCCAAACCTGAAATTCTAGCTCTATATCTTGCGAACGTCAGATCATTTCCATTTCTTTTGGGATCAGCATATATCGAAGTTTGACTGTGTTTCTTTTTCGAACTTTCGTAGACATGAGTTCAGTAAAAAATAGAATGCAATACTGCGAACTACAATTTCGTTTAATGAATATCGGGAACATTGAAAACGTGAATTGTGACAGCGGAATTACGATCTTCCTTTAATTACATACAATAATTTGGCGTGCAGCTTTCCTTGGACTACTGTTATCAAAATGGTGGAATCATTATGGACACTCATCTTATGAGTGAAGTACTATGCAAACACAGCGATAATCAAAAGTATTTCATATGACTTACTATTTGCAAAAAAGCTGACTTCTAACTATGGCTTTCAGTATGAGTATCAGAGAATGTGTCATACATGATATGCTTACTATGATCAGGATTTATGCACAGTGGTCTGCGTTTCCGCGTCATTTACAACTGCGCTTCAACAACCTGCAAATCTCTGATTCAAACGTCTACACATGTGCTGCCTACGTTAATAAAGAACTAGTGAAGCAAAAAGTGAATTTGACCGTCACAGCCTCTGGTAATTTCAACTTCATAAAGTTTAATTCTTTTTAATTTAATTTAATTTAATTTCTTTTCTTTTCTTTTCTTTTCTTTTCTTTTCTTTTCTTTTCTTTTCTTTTCTTTTCTTTTCTTTTCTTTTCTTTTCTTTTCTTTTCTTTTCTTTTCTTTTCTTTTCTTTTCTTTTCTTTTCTTTTCTTTTCTTTTCTTTTCTTTTCTTTTCTTTTCTTTTCTTTTCTTTTCTTTTCTTTTCTTTTCTTTTCTTTTCTTTTCTTTTCTTTTCTTTTCTTTTCTTTTCTTTTCTTTTCTTTTCTTTTCTTTTCTTTTCTTTTCTTTTCTTTTCTTTTCTTTTCTTTTCTTTTCTTTTCTTTTCTTTTCTTTTCTTTTCTTTTCTTTTCTTTTCTTTTCTTTTCTTTTCTTTTCTTTTCTTTTCTTTTCTTTTCTTTTCTTTTCTTTTCTTTTCTTTTCTTTTCTTTTCTTTTCTTTTCTTTTCTTTTCTTTTCTTTTCTTTTCTTTTCTTTTCTTTTCTTTTCTTTTCTTTTCTTTTCTTTTCTTTTCTTTTCTTTTCTTTTCTTTTCTTTTCTTTTCTTTTCTTTTCTTTTCTTTTCTTTTCTTTTCTTTTCTTTTCTTTTCTTTTCTTTTCTTTTCTTTTCTTTTCTTTTCTTTTCTTTTCTTTTCTTTTCTTTTCTTTTCTTTTCTTTTCTTTTCTTTTCTTTTCTTTTCTTTTCTTTTCTTTTCTTTTCTTTTCTTTTCTTTTCTTTTCTTTTCTTTTCTTTTCTTTTCTTTTCTTTTCTTTTCTTTTCTTTTCTTTTCTTTTCTTTTCTTTTCTTATCTTTCTTTCTTTTCTTTTTTTATTCTATCATTTTTTCCTCCTTCAGACGACATAAAAATGCCTCAAAGTTCCTCAACGTCGGAAAATTTGCGACAAAGTCTCGAATGTGATTTCGAAAAACAAAATTTCTGTGGCTGGGTTCCAGAACCACGGAATGGGTTCAAAGTCATAAGAACGGGAGGAAAGATACCGCAAATTAAAGATATGGTGTCGTTTGACCATTCAAGCTACTATAAACATATTCCTGGTTAGTAATTTACTCATTCGAAGACAGCGCACGAAAAGAATTGGAATTCGATATTTGAACTTCGTAATTGTGTAGACTGAATGTCATATGAGCGCAATTTGAAATTTTTGAGTTCGTTGTCTATTTTCACGTGTTGTTTTTTCCTCACTTGATTTCTATGGTTTTTCACTGTGTATTTAAGGGTATTACGGTCACGTGATATATTGGCATGACCACAGGATGATGCAGTCTTCGGTGAAACTGATTTCACCTGTTTTGCAGCCAAGTTTGAGTTATCAGTCTTGTTTCACGTTGTGGCTCTACGTCGCACACCACGCCAAAGGTAAGCTTGTTTGCTTCCAAGTTACTGTAACTGTTTCTATAGTACTGCATTCTGTATTCTGGATTATTTTCTGTCCCAACTCGAATTTTCGCTATGCTGAAAGTTCTACAATAAGACAAAATCAGACTTCAGATGATGCAACATATTTTCCAATATTATACCGTGTCTTTTTATTTCCAGGGAAGCTAGCCATGTACTTGGTGGACGCCAGCGAACCGTCAAAAAAAATTTCTTCCTATTCTTCGATAAACCTCGATCAAGCAAATTTCCAGCATAATTGGAATTTGGCCAAATTGCAGCTAAAGCCCGTCAAACTCGATTTTAGAGTACAAATTAATCGATAGCAAAAATTTTTGTAAAATTTTTAATCTATTGTCGTTCAGATCGTAATAGAAATATCGAAAGGAACTTACGAAAAATCATTCGTTGCCTTGGATGATCTCCGACTTCTGCTGAAAAATTGCGATAGTGTTGACGAGGCGGACGGTGGTTTCGTGGCAGGTAAAAAAGTGAAAATTTTTCCTTTTCTCGAGTTAAAACTTCAAAATTGAATGAACTCAATGTTTCAGTCAATACTAAATTTTCCCAACTGAGAAATGTGTCTGCAAAGTTGGCATTCAGTCATCATACACCAAACTGACTTTAGATTCGAGAACATAAAATTTAAAAAATGTTCTGACATGATTAAACTCATTTTAGTTCTATTTGAGTAATCTGAAATGGTGTTTGAAAATATTTGTAAATATCATAAACTGGTAAATAAAGTGAAACACATAATATCGATACTGTGAGAAACTGTGTACATCCGACGTCTCGTGGTCCGTTTTTCCTGGAATGCCTCTCAGTAATAAGAACGGAAAACAAGACCTATTCCACGAGTTCCTGCGGAACCATGTGCGATATTTGACAAGTCTTCGATTTTTCGAGTACAAAAATTCGTAGTAAAAGCATTGTGAGAACAATTTTGACGACGACAGTGTTATTTTTCATCATTTTTCAATTTAGAAACATTTTATGAAAAATTGCCGATAACAGAATGTTGAGAATGATACAGTTGGAAAACAATAACGTATCAGTTTTTTGTTGTTTCAAATGCTAATTATTGGACAAATTTTTCATACATAAGTTCATAGCTAATCAAGTAACGTCTACCGATCTAATGTGCCATATATACCAAAAACAGGGCGTGAATCCCCAGAATAGAAGGCATTCAAATGTTAGTCTGATAGTCGCGCAGTTTATTTTTTTGTCATATTGAATGAGATCTACTAAAATTATGGTTTCGAATTTTTTTAAAATGAGCTTAACCCATGGTCAAGAGATGTTGATTATTATTATTTTTTTCGAATTTCTCATATATTATGTAAACATTTCCACAAGAGTTTTGAGAACGAATGCCCCGTCTATTTTTTTGCTGTTTAGATAAAGACACATACCACTGTGCCAATTTCCTGAAACCTGTTCATCATTCATGGATTATTGTTGACTATAGTCTATTCTTTATAAAATGCTTATGAAATGAAAAATAATACAAATATGTACCCACTTGAAGATCATTTACACAAAAGCGTTATTTTTTTACTCACAAAAGTTTCTTAGCCCCAGTGGAGAGATTTCACGAAAATTCAGTTTCATATGAAGTCTGCTTTAGCAAGAGATAACAAAAATATGCTTTCAGGTTTTATTACTTGGAAACATTTCAAGAAATATGTACAATGTATTGTTGTAAGCTGTTGCCTTGAGTCCTATTCCAGATTTAACCACTATCCGTAAGTGCCTAAAATTGATTCTACTGAACACATTTGTCTTTTCACTGCCAAACACTGTAGCAGATGTCACGAAAAGAGCCAGTGACCGGCACTCCTGTAACATATATAACAATTACTGCCGCCATTTCCTGTAATCTTTCTCTCTCCTTAATGCACTTCTCTGACCATAAGCACATGATTTTTAACGGATGAACTGACCGGTCGCGAGCCAGGTTTTCCACCTTTTCACTACTGCCGCTATAAGTATATACTCGTACACCTGTTATATGGATTAAGGATAATGGTTTTCCAATTTTTTTTTGGATGAAAATTTTCACAAACATTCTTTATCTGTCAACACGAGGACAAATTATGCAATCTCCATTTCTTTCTTGGGTACACTATTGTACAAAGTTGTGGTATTTTTTCATACCGGTAGACTCAATGGTAGTACAAAGTACTGGTTTTATATTATACGTCCGGATACAAAGTTATTGAAGCGAATCTTATACAGAGTTTTCCCTCTTTTCGTATGTTTTCTTTTTTTCTTAAATTGCAAATTAGGTTTTCCAAGATTCCATAAATATTATGTTTTCTGTTTTTTTTCTAGTCGCAAAGTTATTGTTACAATGACCCTACGAGTTGAAATATTTATCGGTTGTGTTTATTTCAAATGTTCTCTGTTCATGTCACATAAAATTGTTTTATTGACTAACAAGATGTAGGCGTTTTTTTGTCAGACAAATTTTACATATTCCGATTCAGTGTTTGTATTTTCTAGCCATTAAGTACCTCGACTATGTTGAACTATTCTTAATTTAATTGATTTTTACGGTTTCCTTATAGCATTTTTACCTTTTTGACATACAGTAATAATCTAATATCCCAATGAATTACTATAGACTACGCAATTTATCAACGAAAATTCAAATTCCTTTTCTAGGATGATTATCATAAGATACCAATTTAGATTTTATAGCTTATTTCTTTTCCGGTAATAAGGAATTGAATTCTGGGAAAATCTATTCATGATTTTCATTGAGAACATTTTTTACTCTATTTCTAAACGACTGTTTGGGTGTATTATTGAACAGTCAGAAAAGTGGAAACAATAACTACCGTCGTTGAAGCATATCACTCATTTCAAATTTATTGAGTCTTGCAAAACTTCTCTCGCTGGACAATGGCAGATTGGACCGTTCGAAGTAGAGCTTTAGGGTTTTTGTATTTCACTGTGATCAGTGACTATTTCTGATTATTATGCAAGATAACAAATTTACCCTGATCAAGAGAATTTACTGTACTCGTATTAGCAAGAAATGAACTTGATGAAAATATTTTTCTTGCTGTGTCAATTAAAGTAAGTCCTTTATAGAATGCTTATAAGTTTAAAAATTACGGAAATAAGCACTGCCTTCAAACTCGTTAGCACAAAGATTTTATTGTAGAATTTTTTACTCAAGAAGATTTTGAACGGTTTGTTCAGTTTGATCCCAAATTTTCAGTTCCATATGTTGTTTAATTCAGTGGTAAACGACAAAAAATCTGAGATAATATTTTGCTTTCACGTTTTTTTTAAAATTATTTTGCAGGCATTTCAGCAAAAACAGACTATAGACTGCTTGCTCCTGCATCAAAAGTCACAATTCTATCATTTTCAAACGACTCCTCTTTTTTTCGTTTGCTAATCTGTATTTGTCATTTCCATTATTTTGATTGTTTTCCGGATTTTCGTTAGAAGCACATTCACATTCCAAAACGGTTATTCAAACTTCGAATACATTAGCGAAAAAGAAGGTAAGAAGGAAACACAAACAAAAACTTAAAGAAATACAAAAAAGTGTAATATAAAGAAGGAATAAGATGAAAGAATAAAGAAGTTAAGAAACAGAAAATAAGTTAAGAAAAGCAGGCGCTGATGGCCAGCGCTGAAATGGCTGGTGCCGAAATAGCTGGTGCCGAAACATCCCTTTCCGACCTGGGAGCAAGTTATAAAAATAGGCGAAAAAATACTCCTTAAATAGTTCCACGCTCAAATAAGTATTTTGATTTCCTGTATCAATCGATATGCGCCATTTTCTTCATTTTTGTCTGTTCATGATATTTATAATTTGTTTTTCTTAAACTGCTTAAAATGGAAGAGCAAGTACCATTTCATATTTTTGTCGTTTTATGCTTAACCACGTATCAGATGGAGCTGGAAATTTGCATACCAACTCAACTATCCCTCCACAATTTCTGGATAAGACATTTCTACAGTAAAAGCATAATGTAAACTATTATCCAGATAGTACTTGTTCTTATCGTTTTTTAATTTACAGCAAATGTTTTATACAAATATACTATGGTTTAGCATTTAGATGAAATTCAAATTTTTTTCAAAACTTAAATTATGCTGTTTTTTCATCAAAGTTTTTCTTAAAACTAATGTTTTTCAGTTCGATAATATGCACGGTTTGGCAGGAATAGGAATATTATCTCATTTGTACGACTTATATGGATTGAACGGTAGAGTTATATTGCATTTTCATTTATGACATACGTAAATGCTATGCTGAATAAGGCTAAACTGGACCGTCCATTTTCCTGGAAAATTATCGGTCACATTTTCTTTACTGTAGGCCTGCGTGTGTAATTATTCATATTGTCTCTTGCTGATCTTCTTTTTTATTCCTTTTCTTCTCGCGTGTAGATATGGATCTCTCTGTTTCTTTAGGTTTATGAATCGTGAAAAACCTCGCTTTTTTGGCCCAAGTTTTTTCCTCTTCTGCATCTCTCTCGGAACGGATTGAAAAAATTGTTTCCTCCCTCATATGCCTGAAGAAATTTTTTTGTACCTCGAAACGGAAATCTTCTCCAATGGGTCAATATTTGCATGTTTAACGTACCATTTCCTTTTTTGCCCTGTTTTTCCGAGATATTGAAGAGCATCTTGGATTAAATGGATAATAGCCTAGCATACCACTTTAATATTCGTATATATTAGTTTTTATCTTGTTGTCTTTTTCTGGTGCCTGTGTTTACTTTGGGGATCAATGCGGGATGAGAGACCGACCACCAAGGAATCATTTTCATAAACGAGATATCACACTTGTCGACTATTGAATAAATAACACCATTGAAGCTTTAAAAAATGTTTCAACGAAAATATTAATACTACGCCCGTTTGTCTCCTTTCTCTGAATTTCGTCGAATCACGTCTTCTCGAATCAGTTACACAACTATGCATTGGAAAATTTACTTATTAGCCGAATTGATGGTTACCGTTTCTTATGCAAATGAGGATTTTAATTATGCGTTTCCTGGAGGTGAGTGTATTTTTATTAAATCTGATGGAGAAGTTTGCATGGATTGTTTCTACTCTATTCAAAAAAGTGAGTTTAGTGCTCGTGTGAAATCCTTTAGACTGCACTGAAAGTTTCCACATCTTTTCAATGTTCATCGGTTTCTTGAGATTTTTTTAAAATGTTGAGTTTTTGCCTTATTTTCATATGATTTTTGTAACGTTTGAGGTACTTGAGGAATTCTGTATTTATAACGCATCAGCATTGATGTTGTAGATAAATCCAAGCAATCATATACCTTTCATTTTTCTCCTCAAATCTCTTATGTAGTAAAATTTGCATAATGTGATGTGCAGTTACCACAAGAAACTGATTAAAACGTTAACAAAGCGCATATAATGAAGCAACCATTGCCTGGAAAAATACTCATGGACATATCTGGTACTTTCCAAACTACGTGGAAATTTCCAACTGTTAATTTTAGAAAACATTCGTTCGTGATATTGAGATCTATGTATATTGTAAATATATGTCAGAGGGTCAGTCAATTCCTCTGACTTGTGTCTCTTCCAGCTGACGTCAGGGTGAGAACCAAGTTCGGAAGCTCTCACAAACCGCAGAAAGGTAGCCGTGGGCATATGGATCTATTAACAACATATAAAATATGTCTTGCCTGTATGCCACTAGAGAAGTCTGCATTGATCATTTCTATTTCTGAGAATTCTTTGATACGCTCAAAATTTCCTGATAGATTAATAATATGCTTTGTCCATGTTTAGGATATTGATTCAATACATTATCGGTCCTAAAGTAGAGTTTATAGATAGTACACTGATTGCAGGGTAAAGCAATGAATTCTTATATATTTAGAGAACGGACATATTGTTTGTTATATACCTTCACGAAAATTTCAGTGTAAATAGCTCAAATGATCGCCGATACACTAACAAATATTTTCATTGATAGAACGAATATCCAGTAGTTAGTCTTGGAAATTTGCATAGAATTTATGCACTTTTTATTGGGGAAATGTTGGTATCGTTAATTCACTATAAAAGGCTATGTTACGGAAGTTCACTGTATCCGTTATATACAGTATTTGGCGCAGGAATTTTTCAATTAAACCATTTTTTGGGCGGCGAAAATCAAAAGATATTGTTGTATACCGACCAACCAAACAAACTTTTTCTCAAATTTCATTACCAACTTGAGTGCCAGTTTCAGTTTTCGAACGTCAACAAAATTTTCGCATAAAAAATTTACCGTTGGTTGAAAATATTGACCTTGAGCATCACCGAATTGTGGTCTCCCTATTTTAAGACTGTTTTCTATTGTTAGGCCTATACACTTACGGTAGCTGCACATTTTTGTACCTTATATTATTAATAACTTCGCGTAAGTGTTTAGACAGGTTAATCGACCTAATTTAGACGATCTAAAGTAGTGGAAAGAGTACCTGCCGACCAGTCGCCGTACAAAAATTTTCCACTTTTGACTACTCTATTTGCGGCTGAGAGAGTAGGAATATATATATATATATCGATCAAAATTAATAAATCACGCAAAAATTGTAGATTTATGGTCCTGCTGGTAGGAAACCTGGCTTTTAGGGTGTCAGAGTAAATATGCATATTTTATGCTTATTTTTACCGTTTCTGGGCGATGAATAATGTTTATCCAAGTTTTTACTCCAGAATTTATGGTTTCCTCAGTGCTCCTTTATGTACAAAAGATATGGATGGAAAGCTTTCAAGGGTACACAAAAATGTATATAATATACAAAATACGGAATGGATTTTCAGCAGTTCGGCGGGATGCCAAGAAAGCTTCATACAAGCATATGCTAGCCATTTAGAAAAAATTACACCAAAGTCTTGCGTCTACAGAAAAGAATCGCTTGTAAAGTTTTTGAGTCTAGTAATTGTTGTTCCTGGAACCAGAATTTCAATGCAGATCTAACATGTCTAAAAAATCAAGCTATCTAATACTGTTGTATTTAATGACCCGCTGCGCCAGAATTTCATATTTGGCTCACAACTTAACTAACTGGTCGAAGAATCAGAAGTAAAATTTGATTTTGAATTTCCTTCTTTTGATTTCTGAGAGTTTTGATCAATTGTCAGAGAGAACCGGTTAAAAAGTCAAAAGGAACAAACGACTTTTACATTTTTCAAGTTTTTAAAAATTTAAATTTCCCTATAGTAGAAATCAGAAATTTTTTCAACGACCGATTTGCTTTACGACTTACGCTTACATTGAGAAATGTTGTGTAACAATCAAATTTTGATTGGTCGGAAGCCATTTCTACAAAACGGCATACATTGATCCTGACGAATTGTATGTAAAAATTATTTACTGCAGAAAAGTAGTGTATTACTGTAGTAAGAGCAGAAATTATACACTTCTCGCATCTGTGTGAAAATTTTTGCACTGAAGCTGATAAACACATCATAAACCTTTGAACGATGGTAGTGCAAGCTTTTTATAATTCCATTCGATGTCCTGATTGGTCTTGATACACTTTCCAATTATTATTCGGATTTTGTCCAGCTTGTTCAACTTCACTGTTGATGCTTTTCCTATCACCTGTTTATCGCCTCGCTTGTTCTCCCTACAGAAGCTTTTTTGGTCGCTTGATAAACAAGATAGGCAATTTGTCTGTGCTATTTGACAAAATTAGGCAAAGTTTATGATTGAATGATTTTTCTTTTTGAGCTTGATCGTATCTTATTTTTCCACAAATATAACTGCGTCCTTCTTCCAACTTTCTATCTTTTCCACAAGGATAAGGAAAGGCTCTCCTATCAATTTCATTTGATATGCAAGCTCTCCATTTTTCGAACAGCTTAAACTTTGAACAAATAGGAAAACTTATCAATCTCGAGAATCTTTGTCTAGAAATTTCCTCCATCCGACCCATAAATGGCAAAAAAGATAATCCCAGGCTGTAGAACAGTCATCTTCTGGAAAAATGAAACCATACTTTCTGAAAAACGATCGGAGCACTATGACTTTGTTGATATATGAATGTTCAAAAAATGTTAACAATGTAGGTGAAATAAAAAACCAAAAATATACTTAGATAACTAAAATGTGAAAAGCAAGTGACACGTGAGTATTTACGTTCCTACAAGTGAGTTCATAGACAATGCAACTATGTCTTTAAATCATAGAGCTGCTTTACTTGACGTTAAATCTTTTGAACTGCGTTGTGATTCTTTATATCGGGGTTACTAATTTAATGTATCAAAATTATTCTAGTAATTGAGTCAAAATTTATGTGGAAAATTCTGTATGCCTGGCAAAATCATGCCTAGTCGAATTCAATCCGAATGCTAAGATCTTAATCTGATTTTTTGACTCGAAAGTCGCAGCTCAATTAATTTTTGATGTCCAAAATTCGATTCAAAGTCAGACTGAAATCGATTACACTGATCTATTCTAGGCAAAAATATTCAATCCAAATAAAAATCCGTATGATCAATTCGATCAACTTTGAATCTATGTAGAATTCAGCAGGTAATGTCTGAAAGAATTTAGGATATCTGTTTCCATTTGTTCTCCTATAAAATGGTTCTAAATTGAAAAATGACAAATAGAATTTTTACAAAAAAAAATTGCCGACCGTTAGTTGGGTTTACTCACAAATTTCTAGCCCTATATTACTAGCAGAGTAGCGTGAAAATGAAAAATTTTACTCGCTTTCCAGTTTATTTAGAAACATTTTAAGGAAAAAATGCCATAAAAAAGTCAAATTCATCAAACTTGAATATTTTAGACGACGAAAAGGAAGTCGATCTTCTCAAAGCCATCAAAACGACCGTCACCGATCCAAATGTCTACCAAAGTAAAGGGTTGGACAACATTCCGAGTTTCGGGTTTCGGAAAGGCGCCCAAATCGTCGTACCGTATCGATTTTTTTTGCCGAAAAAATTCTTTCGCGATTTCGCTATTTTGGTCACTTTGAAACCGAACGACGATCAAGGCGGCAATTTGTTCGCTTTAAACAATCCGTTTGATACGTTAACTGAATTGGGTGTCAGTTTGGAGGCCCACGACGCTTCAAAGACGAATATTACTCTGTTTTATAGTGACCATAGGAAGGATACTGCGTCCAGGTAATTTCGGATTTCTAAGCTCTAGTACACACACACACTATAGATGGTACTATCGTTCGTAAAACCGACCGTTGATCGGATCGTAATGTCTAAAAATTGGATGAGATGTTGACCGATCGATCCGAATCGGACCCTTCACTCTTGAATCTAAAAAATTACTGAGACGTTTCCCAATCGGATCTCGGATTAAATATAAAGCAGATTTGAATTGAAAAACAGAAAAAAATCTTGGAAAAATGTGCATATCATTTGAAGATTATTAGAACTTGGATCAGAGGTTCCCAACATTTCCAGGTTAAGGTAGGGTCAAAGTTTGCGAAGGTGAACCTCAGTATCCACTAAATAATCAATTTTTGCTAAAATCGGGTACCAAATGATTAGGCAGCGATAATAAACCACAAATTTTTGGAAACTGAAGATTTTCGAAAAATCTACAACAGAGGAGGTTAAAATCTATTGTCTGATGACGTGGTTAGGATCCCACGATGTGATCTGTATTTTCACATCCCCTGTGATAAATGAACAGTAAAACTACCACGATAGAATCAAAGGTGTTGAAGATTTCTTTTTTCAGAGTTTTGGCATCATTCCTTGTGAATCGATTCACAGGCAAATGGACGTCATTCGCATTAAAAGTTCAAGGCAACGAGATTTCGCTCTATTTTAACTGCAATTTGAGGGAAAAAGTCACAATTCAACGTCGGCCTAAACAACTACAGTTCGATGATGCTTCGAAATTATATATTGCCTATGGAGGAGCCATTCTTCAGAGATCCTATGTGGTACGAAGCCTTTCATCAATTCTGTCTCTAACCGCCAATCATCCTTCTAGAGGAATCGGAAATATTCTGTTGTTAAAATCGAGAGCTGGAGCCAATCGCCGAAAACTTTTGACAGAATTAAAAAAATAACAGAAAGTTTGAATTATTCCATGTAAAATTTGGATCTACAGTAGGCTTTAAGAGTAGCAAACATTTTTTCGCAAAGTCACATTAAAAAATTTTGCACAGATATTTCTGACTGATTCTGAAAGATGAGACAAACGTCAAACTTTGAAATTCACAAAAATTTAAACTTTTCAGGGCGAAATTCAAGAAATGAAAATTTTCGCCGATCCCAATGTCGCCGACACCCAATGTGACATCGAAGCGGTAAGTTTCCAACAAATACTACTAATTTTTTGGCCAAATTGATCAGAAATTAAGTTCATTTTGTGGCATCAGTTTTTTTGTTTTGCGTGTAGTCGCGACAAAGGACGAGGCAAAAAATTAAATTTGTGAGTGCAGTTGTCGTGAATGTGCTTCTTGTATTTTACTGTTTTCCCGGTATCCTATTCTTCTCCTATACTCAACGCTTGTGTGGAATGAATAGAAAATTTGCATCATTCGTATGCAAATTCTACTGTATTACGTGTACATTTTCTTGCTTTTGTTGTAGTTTCAGACCGATCGGCAGCTTAGTAGTAGCGGCGACGAAGAATTAGTAATGATTTATGAGATTTTTGCATGTTGCTTATTGCATGCTTTGCCAACCGATACCCATGAAGTCTTAGCAGGATGCCCAATCACTTTCTGCTCCAAAGGTTATTCATCGGATTTGAATTTTAATTTTTAATTTCTTGCACAAGAAAGTGACTGTCAATTAAATTATTTAATCAAGTTGAAGAAATGTTTTCGGTGATTCTGTGCGCGTATGTTTGGCTGTATATAATTTACCCGTTGAAATTCCCCTTTTGTGAACTTTTCCTTCGACCAGGAAACAAAAATTGATATTTTTTCATACTACAGAGTAAAAGGTGGAATTTTTGTTTTTTCTGTCTCAGAAACTACAATAAGAAGATCAAATAAGACTTTCGTCGGAAATAAAATGCTGTCTCTTGTGGTTCCCATTTTTCTAACTGTTCTGTATGCTTTTCCGCTTGTCGGTAGAACTTTCAGCTACATTCTATCTCCGGCTTTCACTTTTAGCCTATCGTGCCCTTGGACGAAGATTCTGCCAACGAAAGTACGATAAGTTTTTGTCGTTTCGTTTTATTCATCAATTTTCCTAAAATGAATATTTAGTCGTCGATACTAACGAACGTAATAATTTCGAAGAAGTTATCTCTCCTCCACCCGTCATCAGCCCTCCACCGCCAGATTTTCCCCAAGGTAAAATCTTAAATCATATAAATTCGCAAAACACCGTTATACAAAAAAGTTAACAATTTTTTCTTGATCTACCGAATTTTTGTCAGTAATCGGAATTTGATGTATTTTTGAACAACAAGTAATGTATGATTTTAAGACGGTTTATTACCTGTTAACAAGGGTCTTCAGGGCAAATTATTTATTGTATTTCTTCAAAAACAATTGTGAACTTTAGATGTTCGAGTTCTATTGGAAGCTGCTCGCGATGATAGGACAGATAATCTTATCTTGCCGTGGGGCACACCAACATCACCCCTGGAGCAAAAAAGTAGACTTGGTAAAATGTTATGCAAAGCAATCAATCATGTAGATGGCATGTCACATTGCGCAATTTTCACAGTAACTCCTTCGTCTCAACTGACTATGAATTCTGAAAATTTAGGAGCAGATAACGTTCTCCAATCGACCATAGATTAGGATTTTTTATTTGTTCACACAAAAGGGCTTCTCATACAGTGCTTGAGTTGCAAGGGAAATGTACGACATGACGCGACAGATAAAGTTCATGTTAATTCTATTTTTGCATGACATAGAAGTAGTGTTTATTTGACGCACTCTGGGCTACAGTATCATAAGGGTTTCTGAACTCTAAAAATTCTTCGGCCCATCAGTGTTCCCAGGTAAATGACATATGAAACATTTGCACTATGCCCAAATTCACTAGAATGGTAGGAGTAGTGGTAGCGGTTGTGAAATTCTGTTTTAAAGTCACGTGATTTCATGTCCATCTAAAAGTGTAAGTTTGCTAGGGCTATCTGCTTTCGTGAATAATGTGCATGTGTCAGATTAAAAAAACAAAACTCGTAAAAAGAATATAAAAGGTGATATTTAGCAAAAGAAATTTTGTAAGTTCTCTGCTTTCTCATTAAGTTTTTGAATGATCTGAAAATCATTCACGGCATTCCATACATGGAGAGTTTTTAGAATACGGTGTTAGATCTCGAGACAGTGAAATCACGGGGCATTTCCAAATGATCGAACTTCCTAACCTACATTTCTCCCGTTCTTAGCTCCCTCCCGAATCGAAAAAGGCGAAAGAGGAGAACGTGGACCAGCCGGACCGAAAGTAATCTCATGTTTTCTGTAGTCAGCTTTTGAAAAGTGCTTGTAAACTATAAAATAACTTAAACAAGCATTGTCTTCAAATCCGTTTACACCAAGGTTTCACTCCAGGCTTTTCCGTTGTGTCCCGTTATTCCAAGAATGCTGTAAATTTTGAAAATTGCAATAAGATTGAAATGGTCATTTTGCAGCTAATCATTTAACAGTATTTCAATATGCAAATTCAACTCTATTTTACAATAGCTCGTCTGAATAATTTATACATTGCCATTCCAAAACTTCCTCTGACAGGCACTTTTATTCAGACAACAGGGAAAGCAGTTCAAAAGTTGTTGCAGTTTTTTACCGAAAATTTTTTCATAAAATGATGAAATTTTTCAGCTCATAGCTAAAGTTTTTATTTTGTAGTTTAAATGATCTGTAATAAACGTTACACGGTAACTATATGTATAATTATTCTCATTAGAAATATAGCTAGTTTTAAAAATAACTTTTTGACAATTGAAAATTTATTACAAAATTATGACAAAACGCAGATGATTTGAATTTTTCAAATAATTTTGTGAAAGTTCCTTTAGCGCAAAACATTCACCATTGTTGCATCCCTTGGTTTCCCACCAACCTTTACGCACCACCTTATAGTCCATCCGTGTCTCTTTGTTTTGCACTAAATTGCAAGCCGTTCAAAGGATTACGAAAATATTTGAAACCATTCTCAAAAAATGATTTTTTCAGGTTACACTGTGATGCAAATATAGTCTGGAAATAGTGTAAACACAATACGCATATAAAAAGGGTACGTTGTAAAGTGCGCTACAGAAGAAACTATAAGGAATGTCCTGCACTCATATTGCATCAAAAAATCAGGATGCTTCATTTTTTGAAAAGTTATATAATCAGATCACTGACCCGAGCATATATTCTTGGTTCTCAATTTTCATCATTGCAGAACGATTTCGCTCAAGACAGACTAATGTAAAGGTCATGCAAATTTCGGAAAGGCATGTTCCGGTGCCGCCACTTCGGCACCCTAATTTCGGCGCCGCCGTTTGGGCGCCAGCCAGTTCGGAACTGGATGATTTGGGCGCTGGCGCCGGCTGTTTCTGCACCAAACTGCTTTTCTTTTCGTTTTATTTTTTTCCTCAGTTTTCTTTATTTCCTTTATTTCTTATCTTTTTAACTTTGTACCTATTTTTTCTTTGGTTTTCTATGTCTTTGTTTATGTTTTGGTTGATGTTCGTGCTGTTCTTTGTCTTATAATTTTCTTTGCATTTCTTTTTCTTTCGTTTTCGGTGTTTCACTTAAGTGTTTGTTTAGTTGTTATGTTAAAATACTAAAGTATCTAAAGGGAGTAACGGGAAACCCTTGTTTTGAAAAAATTACATTTCTTGGAGTAAAGGGATTTATAGCATTACCTGGAGTAACGGGACACAATCGGTTTTTCAACAAAAAACTTTTAAAGTTAGTTGAGTTGTAATCTGTTTTCTTATAAAATGCTTGTAAAGTGAAAAATGACAAAAAATAAATGCCATCCTCAAAGTCGTTTACACAAAGCTTTTATTGTAGAATTTTTTACTCAAAAAATAGTAAGAGTTAATTGAGTAGGTTCATAAGTTTTTGGTCTTATGTGACATATTGTTTAGCAGGAAATGGTAAAAATATGAAATAGTATTATCTTCCCACTCTTGATATTCACAAGCATTTCCAGAAAAAAGACTATAGCTTGCAAAGCCGCAGTTCAATATGACTTGTGGTTTAGCAGAAAATCATAAAATCTATAGAATATTTCTTTATTATTTCCGGTTTCATTTTTTTATAAGCGTTCCTGGAGAAAAAGACTGTATTGGAGCGTTTCGGCCACTTACCTTTTTTGGAATTTAAGGGCGAACCTGGCGAATCGATCGCTGGACTTCCCGGCATGTCTGTACGCGGCGAAAAAGGCGATCGAGGGGACGCCGGTCCAGCGGGACTTCCTGGGCCTCCTGGACAAGTATATATTTTTTGCGTTTACTATGATTTCTGTTCTTACTGTAGATTGCTTTTAAAAAATGTAGTGTTCTTGCAACGATGACGGTCGATCTTATAATCAATACGCCGTTAATGGTACTCCCGGTTTGCCTGGGCCCAAGGGCGATCCAGTAAATTTTTTCTGGAGTTTTTAATTGATTACGGATTGTCGCATTATTGTTCATAATATGTAGGGCGAACCCGGATTGCCCGGCGAAAGAGGACACCCTGGCGAATCAATCAGAGGACACAAAGTAAGGAATTCGTATGTCAATGCATCGGACGGTCTTGCGAGATGATCAAAAGGTTGTATCCCTTTTGCTCGAAAGTCCTCTTTCCTAGAAAATCTTTATTGTTTGATGAATGTCTAGATTTCTTAAACCCTGCTTTAGCGTATCATAAATTTGTTTTCCCGATTCCTCGAAAGTGCATACAAACATTGTGTTGTGTTTAGTTCTTGAAATGTCCGTAACTTTGATTGTAAATTGTATGGTTGGAATTAATGTCACGTTGATGAACATTGATGCACTTTCTGACCACTTGTGAAACGCTCTATTTTGGTTCCAATCAATGGTCTCTTGAGTAATTAATCAATAGGAGCACAATGTTCAGCTCTTGAATTTTTTGTTGTACGATTATTTTTAAAAATGGTTCGTCCGTTCAGCTCTATTCAACGATACTGATAATAATCAGTGGTTGATCCATCCACTGATTTAACTGAATTTTCTGCTGCGAAAGGTAAGTGCGATTTGGATGGGCCACGAATTTCCCATTTTAATTATTGTAATTTGCGATGTTCCGAAAAAATGACCATAGTTCATCTCCAATTTAAAAAACCGCAATCCAAGAAAATGCAGTTTAACAACACTTCTGATTATGATTTTGACCGCAATTTTTTATTCTTACAGAGTAAAAGACCGTGGGAACCTTTCAGCCTTAAAAGCCTTCATCACAAAATGATAAATTTAAACCTGTTCGTTTATTATTTTCGAAGAAACGGCATTTTTCGAAAAAATAATTTTCGTGGCATCGGGACTTTCGCTGAAACGGGACTATGTTGGCTGTAAAACCTTAAGAACTGTTCTTAGAAAATGGACTTTCAAGGAATCGGGACATTCGGTGAATCGTCACTCAATTGGCCAAACATATTAAAAAAAGAAAGCAGGGGGTGTAGGGGGCGCAGGCGTATAAATGAAATTTGTCGCTATTCTGGGCGGAGAATCGGCGTTCTTGTACATTATGTCCGAAAACATCATCTTTTCGTGCGCATGTAAAATTTTTTAACGATCTTTTGACCAAACATATTTGTTTTCAAATTTTAGCATCAGATTATTTATAATTTTTTCAAGTTTGTATTTTTTAATAGGATTGTTTCGTTCGGAAGATATTCAAAACTTTTCAATAATATAAGTCTTTTAGCATTCCGAAAAGTCACAATCTTGTAATGCTTAATATTTTACTTATTTAACTGGAAAAATCGATTCAGACTTTAGGTTGCTGACACCATAAATACATATCTCTCTCTATATATATTTTCTTGTCATTAAAGAATCTTGAGTTACTCTATTTCAGGGCGATAGAGGAGAACCTGGTGAACCTGGTCGACCTGCGACCATTAGCGAATCAGGCAGCGTCATTGAAGGACCCAGAGTAAAACTTTTTTGAGCTTTGATGTGTCATGGAAATACCTCAAAACGTTTAGGGACCGCCAGGCCCTCAGGGACCACCTGGGCCGCCGGGAGAACCTGGTCACGTCACGCCTCGAAATGCTGTAAGCGATGGTATCTTTAGTTTGAACCGAAGAAAAATCCTCCTACTTAATTTTAAGGACACAATTATCGGGCCACCCGGTCCGCGCGGTTTACCCGGACCACAGGGCACGCCGGGGCAACCTGGACGACCCGGACTTCCAGTAAGGCATATTTTTGTTCAAGCTGTCAACATTATGTTTCATAACAACGTTATGCAGGGTCGGCCTGGTCAACCTGGTCAGCCCGCCATGTCAAATATTGTGCCGGGTGCTGAAAGAATGGATCAAAAGGGTGAAAAGGTCAGTATGGTTTACACCGGTTATGTATGTGTGGCATATTTAATTGTATTAGCACTGATATCACTACTAATTTTTTGAAGACAAAACTTACAGTAATCCACATGAAAATTTGTAAACTTCAATATCATGTTCTTTCTACAATAATACTTCTCTTGTTCCTGTAGCTTTCTTATCTTGTTTTGCATTATATCTCTACCAAGTTTAACACTTCTAACAATGGTTTACCTGTTTCTGAGACTAATAAATTTCTGCTGATTTTACAGGGTGAACCGGCAGATAGGGGTTCATTTGGTGGTGGTTTGCAAGTTGTCCCTGGCGTAAGTGGTTTCTTTTTCGTGGGAAGAGCTCCTGCAACGCTCGTCATTTTAGGCTATGGTTTTCCAAAGCAATTCGGAAATGTTGAGTTCGACGACGAAAATTCCAGTCGGTACTTTGGCCTTTTCTACGAGCACGGAATCGTTATTCGTGCGGGTGAACGCTGGTTGGCGAGAAGTGAAAGTGAGTGAAAAAATGCTCATATGAAATTTCTTAAGTGTTTTTACTGTAGAAACTAAATTTAGATTCAGAATGTTTTTTCATATAGCACGGACTCATTTTTCCAACTTGAAATAGGGTTATTGTAGAATTTAATGAAAAAAACATCATGTAAATTCATACAGTTTACTGTGTGAATATGAATAAATCTTGATCTGTTTTATTCTTTTTTCAGCTGGACGGATGGTATAAAGCCCGAGATGAACCTGTACTTACAGTAAGCCTTCAATATTTCAATCTGTTTCTTCCGGAGTTGCTGAAAATCGAGAGTGATTTGTTCGTTTTCCGCCTAGAACTATCAGCCATACCATCAAGCATATCCTGTAAAATATGGCGTCCTATGTTCACCATCGACGAACGATGTGAATTTCGTAGGTTTTGAGAATTGGTGATCGAAAAAATAGTCTCCAACGTAGAGGGCATGATAATTTTAGACTGTAGATGATATCATGCATGTTAGACTGAATTTAGGAATGTCTGATTTGCGGTGAAAGTTAGATTTACTGTTTTTCATTTGAAAAGATTCGCAAACATTTCAGTATATGTGTGCTCATTAAATTCAGTGTACTTTTCTTTTTAAAATCATTTCAACTTCTTAGTTTGAGTGCCAACCAAAGCAACGTAAATATGCAATTTTGAAAACTACCCTAAGCTTTAGTTTATAGATGGTAAACATAAACACTACAGTAAGTAAGATACTTTTCATCTTCTTTCCCACCTTAAAAGATTTGGACCTCATGTCCTAGCTCCTAAGATCGCCTTGGGGTTGGTTGATAAATCGGGGGGTCGTCATAGGGCTATCCATATTGTCGACCATTCTTGCAAAAAATTCCTATGATATGTATCCCACTTATGTGCGTGAACATAAGTGAATTTATGTCGAGAGTTCTATCCCTCGAAATTCTAAAACGAAATAATAAAATTTGAAGGTCTGACTTCTGTGCGCTAATTTGTTTCTCTTGCACCCTGCATTGATAAAAATCAAATCAACACCATTTTATAGAAATCACCGTACTTCCAATCGAAATCAGCTCTTTTCAAATCCCGTCGCCCTTTAATCCCACCTCCACCACCTATTTTGGTAAAAAAGGTTCGCTATGTCTGGATATGAATGGCTTCGGATATTTTGTTGTGGCTAAAATCTGCTTGTGAATATTTGTGTTTGCACGAAAAGGATTTTTCCCGGCTTACTGTTCAAAATTTCTTTTGTCGTTTCGTTTGTGTTCTGAAATGTATTTTTCTATTTATAGCTCTCTGATCAAAATCATTTGCCGCAACATTTGAAGGTAAGATTGTTAGAGGCTATTTGTTCACATGGTCGGAAAATTGAGACTATCAGCATGGAAATGCATGGTGCATACACCTTCCAAATTGCTTTACTTGTCTTGCTGTAGTATTTGAATGTCACGCTTTTGATGAACCTGCGAATCATATTTTAAGATGACGAGCACGCCTGAGAGAAAACCCGTAGAAAACGTCGTTGTTACGACACCAGAAGTTAGTTATATGTGTTGTGCACGTAATTTTCTCAAATTTTCACTATCGCTGATTGGTATTAGAAAAAGGAAGTAGTTTTGATGAAAAAATTATATCGTTTTCGTTTTCCAGCCGTCTCCTACAGTAACACCGACTCAATACAGAGAATCGGCGTCGAAAATTCATCGCGATAATAGCGTAAGTCAAGTTTCTGATTTTTAAAAACAAATGCTTGTGATACGCCTGTTAAATTCTACAGTGTTATTCTTTCCTACCAACTTTTTGAGGGAACGTTATTGTCTACAGTTAGCTCACGATTACCGAAAAATTGCATGTTATTTTTGCAATTTCTAGAAAGGTTGCATGTAGGGAAAGTTTGTTCCTATAATCTTTACTGAATGTAGTTGCAGGCTCTTGAAAAATTGAGATAAAACCCCAAAAAACGTACAATAATTTCAGTCATTCTGATCTTAAAAGAAGTAAAATTGTGACTTTATTTTAAAAAAATGTGCCCAACAGATTAATTATAGTCATTTGGAAGGCATTAATTAGCCATCTGTAAAAAAATCTTATCCTTTATAGTGGTATGTTACCTCACGAAACACTGCATGTTTCTAAAAGTCCCTTGAATTCTGCAAGCGGTTGCAGGGTCAATTAGATGGGATTATGACACTGACTTCGCATCTCTTTCAATGACAGTTTTGAAGTTTTCAGTTGCATTTCGAAAAATCAGATTATTAAGTGGGACGAAGTGGTATACTTATAACAGTTATTCATTTCTTCTGATCTGGTCAATGATCGTCCTAATAGCCATAAAGATTATGAAGTAACCATCGAAAATATATTTCAATCTAGCAAAAATACTAAACTGATGATTAGGGCTGATTTTTGGCCAAAATTTGTTGTATTCATGGGAGATAATGGCAACATTTTGCTGTCAAGTGAGTTGTTTTTGAAAGTGCATTAGCTTCTGGAACCACAAAGATAGTAGCTGCCTGGCAGATGCTATCAGAGCAAGAGCTAGTTTTTACAATATTCGCCTACGTTTTGACAAATATAAAACACCATCATCTAGACTCTTAGTATATCAAGTAGCTGCTACTAGGACAAAAATATACATTTTCCAGATTATATTAAGCATAAGCTAGGTTTTGACATATAGCCCCTCGAACAGAGGAAACGAGAAAGGGTTCTGTTTTTGTCGTTCCTCTAATTGTATGTATTCTGGATCAGCAAATTCGATTTTAAAAGTTTCAAGTTTTATTTTACGCACACAATCATTGTGATACGAAACATAGTAAGCTTAGTAAAATTTAAGTACACAATATAGAAATCCGGCTTTCTCCATGCTTGACGAAAAAAATTATAATTTATTCAAAAACTATTTATCAAAACCGGTCATTTCATTCGTGCTTCAGTTTATAAATTTTTCTCTTTTTTCAGTTGCATCTCATCGCACTAAATACTCCATATTCGGGCAATATGCACGGAGTACGGGGAGCCGACTTCGCCTGCTACCATCAAGCGCGCAATGCCGGTTTCACGACCACGTTTAGAGCGTTCATTAGTTCCCAAGTTCAAGATTTAGACAAGATTGTTCACTTCACGGATAAAAATAGTCCGGTGGTCAATCTCAGAGTAAGTAACTGGGAATTTTCACGTGTCCGAAAGTAAAGAATTAGAAACCTTGTTCATTGCAGGACTTTTGTCTAATTATGAGTGTATGGATATGGTATACACCACTGTATTTTTAGGGCGATACGTTATTCGAATCTTGGTCCGATATTTTCAGCAATAATGGTGGAAAGTTTTCGGAAAATGTTCCAATTTATTCGTTCAACCGGAGAAATATTTTGACGGATCCGAGCTGGTGAGTTTGAATTTCGAGGAGCTACAGTAAGACGTGGTGAATTTGGAACGATTTATTACTAAAAATCGTACTTTCTGTCTTCATAAACTTATCTGATAGTAGGTATTTGCATTTCGGCCTCGTATTATAGGTCAGAAAAATTCATGTGGCACGGATCGGATACGAGGGGCGTCCGAAATTCCGGAAAATTTTGCGGCGCTTGGCGCAGCGACAGCGTCAAAGACACCGGAATGGCGTCTCCGTTGACGAAACATATGCTCCTCGGGCAACAGGACTTCACATGCAATAGAACATTTGCCGTTTTGTGCATAGAAGCAAGTTATTGTACTTTTTGTCTTGGAACTTCATTTGTAGTGATACATTTTCTTTCATATTTCATTCAATTCTGACCCTTGCCACAAAAAATTGGCATGCCCCCTTATGCTACCCTATACAGATTAGTAAAATATGACATTCTAGGAATATCTCAACATTGTATTTTACGGAAATATTTGTTCAACCGGACTTTAATAGCCATGGCTTTTCCCCAATCTTAGCTATGAAAACTATTTTCCTTATTGTTTTCTTGAGGAGACATACAATAGAATACGAAATGAGAGTTAAACGTCCCTTTCTGCACATGTTGCACCTCCGTGAAAATGAATTGATTTTTCAAAATCATTTCAGTTTTTGTTATCTTTCTGGCGGCATATCCGAAAATTGATTTTTTTGGTGCTGTGGAGGAGTGTTGCATCTAAAGTATTGTATTATAAAAATTTCAATTCCGATTGACCACTAAAATTTCCAAATTCATGGCAATACTACGGGATGAATTCGGTCGCCTGCAATGCTATTGTATGTTTTTCTTGAAATGCTCGTAAAAGTAGAAAACAAGTACTATTTCATAACTTTATCATTTTCTTACTAAATCACGTATCACGTCATAGGAGTGGAAATTCGTGAGCCTACTCAACTAGCCCTTACTATTTTTTGAGTAAAAAATCTTACTGTAAAAGCTGTGTATAAACAAATTTCAGGATGGTACTTAATTATTGTTATGTTCCAATTTACAGGCATTTTTTTAAACTGACGTCGTTTTCTTCTATTGCTGACGCCATACCTAGCATTTTCGCTCCTTTCCTTGTTTTTCCTGCTAATTTTTGTTAATATTTAAGAACATGAGCAAAATTAACGTTCAAAAACGCTTAGAAGACAAAAGAAGACTGGTCAGTAGGCGGCAACGCGACAAGGTTTCATCATCGTCCGAAAATTTAGCAGAATCTCTGGCCGAACTCTCCTCCGATTCAAAAAAATCTAGCTGAAAACGGAATTTTCCATTTCGTTATTGTTTACGAGAAAAGCATTCCCATTTTTCGTTGTTACGATTTTTTTGTCTACAGTAATAGACCCGGTTCACTGCCAGTTTGGGGCTATTTCTTGGTTGCTTATCGAATTTAAGCCAAAACAATATACATCGATCAACCCTGTTGTAGCGCATTTTTGCCCACTATGCATTCTGATGTGTATAAAAATGTCTAAACTGGATATATTATAGCGGAGAGATTGTTTTATCGTGCGTTCCGTTGTCCGTATTTTCCTGTAAAAATTGGTGTTTTTTGTTTTTGTTGTTTATTTATTTTTGTGGCAGCAAAAAAATAAGAGCCAAAACTACAAAGGATCCAATCTTGTGCCGGTTTTGTTACGTATTTACATCGTGGACATATAAAAAAATATTCAATTTAATGCACTATTTTCAATGTGGAAAGCTTTAGAAATACCATGCTGCTTATTCATTTTTGATTTGGATAGAACATGTATTTGAAGCTTGAGTTTCATACGAAAAATTTTGACTATTTAACAAGGTTATGGGAGAAAATTTTCAGCTGTTTTGTGTACCGGTCATGGACAATAGATTTTCTTCATGCATATCACATAAGGGTTACTTGTTTCTCCATGTGGAGCTTACTTTCACAGGATCGCTGCATTGATCATTTCAAAATGAGTGAAGTAGAGTCGCATTTGATAGAACGAGCTATAGGCTATTTTTTATAAAATGCTCGTAGGGTGAAATTGACAAATATTAGACTATTAGAGGTAGATGATTAGTTGTAATGGGCAATATTGCAGTTTTCAAGACCATAGATCGAATGTACCTCATTGATTGTAAGTTCCCATTCCACGATTTCAGTGTGAACAAGGTCGTAGGGGAAATTTATTAGTGTAATATTACCTATGGTCTGTTTTTCTTGAAATGCTTCTAAATTATAAAAGCAGGAAGTAGCATTTTAGATTTTTACGTTTTTTCTATGCCATGCGTCACTTGAGACTCGAAATCTGTGAGCTAACTCAACCAAACTACAACAATTTTTTGAATAGAAAATCTTATTGTAAATAATTTTTTTGACGATTTTGACGACATAATTGATTTTTGATTTTGACGACATAATTGATTTTTGTGCATTTTATAAAAAAAACGAACTATGGACTATGATATGAGATATATTGTTCCGGAGAGACCTCCCCTCGGAAGAATTGATCCAGAAGTTCATCTTTCAGATAGACTTCTGTATAGCTTCTAAGCTTTGGAGCCTATTTCATTTCAATTGATACTCGGGACCATACATGCGCAGCATAGAAATTCTACTGGGGGTCAGCCAGGACAGGGGGTGGAATACAAATTTTTTTCATTCTTAATAATACGAAGAAAGGTCTGAAAGTCTTCTAACATCCAAGCAGCATATTCTTCAACCTACATTAATCAGATATGTGAAATTATTTGCTTAGACAGCACGTTAATGTTTTCATGTTACTTTTTTGGAATCAAGTATGATTTGTTTAGAAAAATTGTCAAATTATAGAATCATTTCCATTTTTATGACGACTTTCTCTTCTCTCTCTTGCACATTTTCCTTCGTCATCTTCTCAATCATCGCTAGAAAAGTCAAATCTGCTGGGGGTCAACAAGAATCTGCTGGGGATCAATAAAAATCTGCTGGGGGTCAAAACACCCCAAACCCACCACGTCCATGTAAGCTCGGGACTCGCCGAAGATCTCATAATAGCATGTAAAAACACGGAGTTTAATAAGCAATGGACTAACGTCACTATAAATCAGTTGAATTTTTCAATGTAAGTCATTATGATCAGTAATCGAACTTGTTCATCATTAGCCTTTGAATTGTATCAATCTTCCTCGTCTTCTTCCGATTCTATCGGTTCGATAATTTTGGACACGTCCTTAATCGGCGTTTCGGAAAAAACAAATGGTAACATTTTTTTGTAATGGCCCCGGGCATTCACGGCGCCGCGCCAAAACATAACGGGATCGTCCGGTTTGTTGTCCGACGTATACGACAAAAGTATGGTAATTCTTTGCGGATGATTAGGCATAGGACTACCCGATTTTGAAGCTTTCACCTAACAAATACTGTGTCTGTTTCAAAATTAAAGCTTGAATTTCTAAAATGACGTCAGCAAGAAACAGGTGGTGTATCAAAATGCGGACTTCTTAATCATAGATTTAGTTGGTGCGCTTCAATAAAAAACGAATTTTTCTGAAAACATATTGGCCGTATCAATGAAATGAACAACTGGCGTCATAAAAGATACAATATTGAAGAAGTGAGGGAGGAATAGCGCTGCAGAAAATATCATTAAAAGATCTGAAATCAATAAAAGAAATTACAAGGGATAAAAACAACAAAAATATTGTAGAAAACAGAAAAACAAAAAAATGGGGCTGAGTTATTATTACGCGTGTTCATTACACATTGGAAAACTAGCTAGCCTATATATAGTCTGTTTTTCCTGAAATTCTCCTAAATAATGAGAGTGGAAAGGAAGTAGTATTTCAGATTTTCACGATTTTCTGATTAACAGTACATCATATAGGACTGGAAATTTGTGAGCATACCGACCTAACCTTTAACAATTTTTCGAATGAAAAGTATTACGGTAAGAGCTCTATGTGAACGCTTTTAAGGACAGTACTGATTTGTGTCACTTTTCTATTTGGAAGCATTTTATAAAAAAACAGACTATTGATAGCCAATACATACGCTGTATGTACCTTACACGTCAAAAACCTGGAAAAAAATTCAGGAGTTCGCTAAAGTGCATAAGTGTACCACAATTTGCGTATTTTTCACTACTAAAAGACTTGCATAATTTTGCTAGAACTTGCTTTTCGCTGATTTTTTTTCATCTGCATTGATCATTGCAGGTGATAAGCTGTCGAAAAATATTTATTTTGTTGAGTTTTGAACGTCGTCGTTAAAAAATATTCCGCCCTAAATTGGAAAAAGCAGTTGCAAAAATACGGAATAATCGGAACGAGATAGGACAAGAAACAAAAATTTCGGAAGTGAAAAGCAGAAAATGCCTTAAAACTTACAGTAATCGTACCAATTTCGCTGCCATTCAAATAACCGTAACCGGGCAATATTCGTACGATGGTGGGCGAAGTGTGTTTCATTTTGTAGGCGATGTGTCGCGAAGTTTTATTGCGTATGGTGAACGTAACTTGACGATCGACGTTCATTTTGCCTACGATCACCAAGCAATCTTTGGGATTCAATTCGACGTTGTTGATCAAAGAAGGTAAAGACATGATGATTTTATAAGATTTTAGCAGGGAAAATTGCCTTATCAAAGAAGTGGTCATTGGGTGAAAAAACTTATCCGCCGAAAACGGCGGAAGTCGACTGAAATTGAGTGTACAGAAATGTGTTCTCAAGGTGGAGAATGTAAAGAAGAAAAGCATCATTTCCTTAAGGTACCCAATATTGGAATTTTATAACTTGAAATACTTGTAAATAATAAAACTAGAAAGCAGGTTCTATTTCATATTTTTATGATTTTATGTCAAATCATTTATCACGTAGAACTGGAAATTTTTAGATTTTGTTCAACTGTTTTTTAACAATTTTTAAAGAAAAGATTCTACGATGACAGCTTTGTACAATATTGTTCTTTCTCAATTTAGAAGCATTTTACTCGTAGAAAAAAGCCGATTGTAAATTAACAGACCACTACCGGTTGCAAAATCTGCAAAACGCTTGATCTGAAAAAATGCTACTCCACTTTTGCAAACATGTACAATTTTCAATGACAAGGCCATTTCATAGATGAAAATTCGAAAATTTCGTAGCTCTTCGACAGAAATTTTTAAAATTGGCATATATTTCGCTAAGTCAGTTGCATGGCTTAAAAATTAAAATACTCCCAAATTAAAAACAGAGAAGCGAATAGTATTCTATATTTTCACGACTTTTCCCCGAACCGTATGTCATTAGGATTGGTAATCTGTACGCTTGCTCAACTGGCTATTAACAATTTTTTGAGTAAAGAGTAACTTTTAGTAATTTTTGCCAGAGACCAAGAAAAACCTACAAAGTATGCGTACAGAAGAGCAAACTAAAAAAGTGAATTAAAACTAGGTTTGTATGGAAGCAAATATCTCGAAATAGAACATAAATAGGGGGAGTATAAAAAAAGGAAAAGAAAACAAAAAAGAAATTTATGACATAAACATAAAATACTGCTTTGATGAAAGTCGCCGGATCGAAATCAATTCATAAAGACTGGACTTTTCATAAATCTTGAATGATCTCTAACCTTTATTTTTTATGAAATGCTCGCGAATTGAAAAATGACAAAAAACAAGTACTTCTCTCTATGTCTTTGACAACGCATTTGCTGTAGGATTTTTACTTGAAAAATTGGTGAAGCTCACGAGGGAATGTCTCCAAATTTAAATTCTGGGAATTGCACATGCTATAGGGCTTTCAACAGCCTGTTAAAAATTGAATAATGTTAGTCTAACCGTTTTTCCCATGGACCTTCTTTACACCTGACCTTACAAAAATGTTCAAAGCAATAGAAAGTTGGCCCACTACATCAAACATTACCAAAATATGCATTCCATAATTTACCTCAAAAACAGTAATTATGGTCATAATGCTAATTATCTACATCCAATAGTTTACAATATTCAAATTTGAATTTCTGCCAAGTTTGAAAGGCTATAAACGTAGCAGTCTAAAGTCTGTCTTTCATCACATGAGGTACACATTTGATATTTGATGCATTAATGAAATGCGACTAGTTATACGTTTATATCCATTGTTGTTCCTTAGATCAAGTAGGTCAACTTTCTAATATGTTGCAAATATATGCAAACTCTGGTGTAAGGAATACCTACGAACAAAACAGTTGTGTAACATTACTTTGTTCGCTCCGTCCCTACGAATGTGTAATGTCAGATTTTACAACTGAAAACGTTCCCTCAGGCAGACTAATCCCATGTGACATTATGCTTTAGCAATAAATCGTGGAAATATGAAATAGAACATGTTTTCCACTCTTAAGCCCAATTCAGAAGTGCAGTCGCCGATTGTCGGCGACAAAAATCCTAGGATTTTTTCACTTCTGAATAGGGACTTATTATTTATATGCATTTCGTCGAAAGCAAGCTCTAAACTTCTTCATGAAGTAATGTATAACTTTTTTCCTTATGCAAGAAAAATTTAACCGGCACCGAAACGTCCCATTCCCGTAAAATATTCATTACTGCGAAATCAATTAATGTTAGCTCCACTTTCTTGACGAAACATCATCCTAATGTGTAAACTTTTATTTTATTTGGAAAACTTACTATAAAAGATTCAAAAATATTATTTTCAAAGATCTATAAAAATATGTGATCAACACGAAAATTTAAGAAAAAATAGCGCCAAAATATATGCACGGGAGAAAGTTTTAATTTTTTTCTCGTTAAATCACATCCAAAACCATCATTTTTCAAGAAATCGAAGGGCGTTTGACGGCCGAAATTTGTAAAACGCCGTTCGTACCGATAGCTGTTTTAATCGAATTGATGTCGACGTCGGACGGCAAACGGTAAGTGCGATGAATTTCGCGCGGCAAGCGGCCTGGCGCCGCCGTTTGGCTACAATGGACTACCAATTCGTCGTTCATCACTTTGACCTGAATAAGAGCCAAGGAAAAAGGAACGATAAATAACTTGATGATCGTTACCAAAAAAAGTGGAAAAATTGATCAGGAAGTGTGGCCGATAGAACGGTGTAGAAAATTAGTAACTGTAAAGCCGCATTTACACTTCAAGGCACGGTGACGGTCACGGTAGCCGTGACCAATCGAATTTCAGTGCACGTGACGTGCAACCAATCACATTTAACGTCAGTTTTTCCTGACGCAGTCTGATTGGTCACGACCGCCCTGGCCGTGGCCGGGCCGTGAAGTACAAATGCGGCCTTAGGGGTAAACATCACCTGTATAATAAATCGATTACAGGTCAGATTTAATACATTGTGTTGAGCCATATTAGGGCTCTTAGGAATTTGAACTTGTCAAACTGATAGTAGTGAGACAACTTCGCGCAGAGAATGTTTATTTTCATGCCATACGTGGTTAAGCATAGAATAGCAATAATGTAAAATAGTTAGTACTGTCCGATTCAAGGAAATGCACGCACAATTTCAAAATTATCTTCGCTCCACTGATCACAGAGCTGCTTCATCAAGAGTTGTAAATAATTCTTAACAATTTTTGTGCAGAAAATTCTCCAGTGAATGCAATTTTTTTTGTTTTCGTCTGTTTTTACCAAGCGACCAACAAAAATGGACTAGACTAGTCTTTACGTGATGCAAGTATTGAGAAACAGAGTATAAATCTAGAAAATTGATTTTAGCATCAATGATGTAAAAATGTTGAATCTGCTACTGTTTCCTGCATTTTGACAATTGATGCTGCCAACCGAGACTATAGTTGGTATATTTTGCTGCACTTCGCCCCTTTTATCGCCTCCGCATAAAAGCATTAAATGCAGAGAGGAGATTCGAGTAAATGATCGAGGTCACACGATCTGATCCGATGACTTGGAATCGCTTGATTCAATTTGATTTGATTCTCCCATTATTCAGTCATACTCACATCGATTTCGTGCGGTTTGAACGTCGGCACTTCCAAATCGACCGAAAATCGCCGATGATCGTTGATCATGCGGACGGCGCCGTCGTTGCGTTGCAAAGGCCAATCCCAACGAGCTTTCTCCTTGTCTGTGGCCATGTTTTACTATTCTTCTCAAGCGAAAAGTGAGTAGAATGAAAATTGTGTCGAAAAGTGTAGTTGGCTTCTAGAATATGAAAATTGCTCTATAAAATGGCGAAAGAGCGTCGAAAAAGTAATAAAAATTTTCTGCGAAAGAAAAAGAACCCAAAGTCTCGTCTCTACTTTTCAAAAAAAAATTTGAAACACATTCTACTGAAGTGAAGTAGGAATTTTTTTTTGCCTCAGCTGTTACTTTTTCTTGGCAAAAGTTTCTATAAACTTTTGACGTCTTATGTTTATATAGAGAAAGAGGGCAGAAATTTGATGATGATGATGATGATTCAACGTTTTCTCTTCTTATACTGCTCCTAGAATTTTATGGGCTTATAAAAAATCTTCGAGGGAGAAAGAAATTTTAGAATCACACATAAAAGAAGAGAATGATTTGTGAAATGTGTCGGCCTTTTATGACGGCTTGTTGTATCCGATATGCCGGAAATGTGATAAATTTTTCTTTTTCGGGACAGGGTATTAAGAGAAGAATCATAAAATAACACAAAATAGTAATGACGTAACTTGCGCAAAAAGAAGTAGAAAAGTCACTTCTCTGAGATTGTCACTTTTCATGGTTTTATTTTCTAAGTTTTACCAAGTTTTGTTTTGACGACTAAAATGGGCAACTTTTTTCATTTACAAGATAGTTATTTTTAGTAGCCGACATTCGAAGCTTCAAGAACTTCTTATAGGTGAAAACCCGGAAAACCGCAGTTTGTAGTATAATCTTTACATTTATTGTGATTTTTTAGGTCGCACAAAACTCACGGGGGAACGTTTCCTGGTCTAACTTCTGAAACTGCACAAGCTACAGTACATTCGACAGTTCACATCAAATGGATCAATATTACAATAATTGTTTATCCCCGCGTTTTACACAAAATTTGTATACATAGAAATTTCGCTCAATACTTGATCTAACAAACCACTAAATATATTACATGTAAATAATCGCATTTGATAGAAGATATAGGCAAATTTATGCAAATGCTAGTGCAAATTCTAGTGGAAAAATCACCGACGGGCAAAAGCGGTTAGCGTAACATTTCTCTATTTGCTGTGACTTTGGAATGCACTATAGTATATGCGGCTTCAAAATATACACATGAAACTATTCAGAAATCACGGAAGGCTCATTGATCATATTCAATAAATTTTTTCTTCGTGATGCAGATTCCTTCATGATTATGCTTTTCAACCATTCTATCAGTTCATGAGTAGAAGAATTTCTGTGGTTTTGAGGCTAAGTATGAACATAATTGTATTATATAATTTACTTGCTCGTAATAGACTTGATATAGGTAGGGAGCATAAATCCAAAAAGGGGCTGCTTCGATAATCAATCGATATTTTATATTTCAAAAATTCCAAAATAAAAATCAATGTAAAATGATATTCTACTCTGGACATTCAGAAATACTCCAAGGGCTGAGTTACGAAAGTGCTCGATAGTTACGAAAGTCATATTTGACTGATATAAATGGAAGAATGTGTTGCTTGGACGTTAGAAGACCTTTCTTTTGGTTATCAAGAGAGAAACAAATTTATATCCAGCCCCTTGTCCTGGCTGAACAACAGCAGAATTTCAATACTGTGCATGTATGTTCCTGATTTGTAAAGGCGATGTTCGAACACGAATCAGCACCTGACAGGGATCCAGAAGTAGGAGCCATAGTACACGTGTACTACCATATTCAGAAGCCCTACAGGAAAGGAGAAATTATTATCTTGTGGTCTGTTTATCTCCAAATCTTTGCAAATATCAAGGGTTAGGAATCCCTATTTCATACTTTTACTATTTCCTGCTTAACCATATGTCTCAACCAGAAATTTGTGAGCTTACTCGATCAACCCTTACTATTTTTTGAGTTAAAAATTCTACAGTCAAAGATACCTTTTCTTGATTTCCTAGGTGAATAAAATAAAAGATCTTTAAATCATATTTTTAAAACAAGATGCATTTGCTTTTTCAGAGTACTATTTGTTATATACTGTACGCAGCATTGTATAGTGCTTACGTGTGCTGGCTGGCCATCTCACCATGCTGGCCAAATGAATAGACTGGCTAAATGACACCCAATTGCGGCTGTGCAGTAGGTAGCTCTCGTGCGCTTCTTGCCCAAAACAACTCAACGGTCGAGGCAACGCAATTTTACAGAAGTCCTAGAATCTGATCAATGAACCAGTTTTTCGTCGGACTTGAATCATTTGGATTACTATGCAAGTTCAATTTGGAGCAGAGATTGGACTAATTTGGAGCAGAGCTTGGACTAAAACATATCGTAACATGCCGTCAGCATGCCATTAATGAATCAATTTGCTATAGATGAAGTGCGTGCTTCGATGAAATCCCGGCCAACTGGATTCAGACATTTTCTGAAAGGCCAAAGGTACAATTTCGGGTCACATTTAGTGTTCATAGTACATCAATAGTGCCGTGTGGTATCAAATAAAAAAAATAGTTCTTGCAAAGAGCAAAAAAATAGACCGGGTTTTCGTGTTGTTCATTCTGGGGCCGGTATTACTATGAAGCTGGAGCTGGAGCTTAAGACCGTCTTGGTTAAGCTGGAGCTTAAGTCGGTATTACTAACAGTTAAGCCAGTGCTGAGCAAGAGAGACGACTTAAGCTGAAGCTCAACAACATTTTTATATCTTTTGTGTGGAAAGTTAAGATGGAACTTGGTTAAGCTACAGCTTAAGTCGGTATAACTTAGAAGTTAAGCTGCAGCTTAGCGAAGCTGTTGCTGAGCACTAGCTTAAGTTCCAGATTAACGTTTTCATATATTTTGCGTTGGAAGTTAAGCTGCAGCTTAACAAAACTTGAGTTGTAGCTTAACTTATTGCATCAACATTTTTTTGTGCCTCTACAATGTTTATTAGTTTATTCTGTCTCTAAGATGTTCATTTTCTTCTGTGTGCATAATCCGACGGTAGTACCTAGTATCTATATGCATTGAACATATTGAAAAATACTAACATGGATAGCATAAATGCATAAGTAAAGTGATTAGTCATTATCGATTTTCTAGGTAAAGTTTTGCAATTTTTGTCGTCATCTTTTTCGTTGTCACCTTTTTTTGTCCTTGCTTTTTGTGGTCATTTTTGTCATCAAAACTTCGTTAATTTATTCATTCATCGATCCTCTTGCTAATCTTAAAACGAAAAATGAAAAAGAAATTCACGACAAACGTGATTTCTTGACGTTCTCCTTCATCAAGCAATATAACCAAACGATCAGTCATTATCGTATAACAACATAAAATACGAACTTAAGACAGCTACTCCCCAATCATAACTTTTTCACGTTAAGCTGCAGCTTAAACTCTAGCTTAACTTTCGTAATACTGGTCAGACTTAAGCTCCAGCTTGACGGTCGAACGGACTCAAGTCCGAGACTTAAGTTTGAATCTTAAGTCTCTTGCTCAGCTGCAGCTTAACAATTTTTTAGTAATACCGGCCAAGCTGGTGCTCAGTTGGAGCTTAACTTATTTTATATTTTACAACGTTGTAGAGACTTAAGTTGCATCTTGCTCCAGCTTAAGTCGCAATAGCAATACCGGCCCACTTTTGAAGCCGAATGTTTTACAGAAGCTAAATATTTTTCACAAAATCATTTAAAGGCTTCTTCTATTGACTTCGAATGACGAGAGTGCCATGAAGCTAAAAGACGCACCATAATGCCAATCATCTGAATTTGGAAGGAAATGTGCAAAAATCTCTGCTGGTTCAAATTGTATTGATACAACTATTTGATCTATTTTTTATCTATAATCGAAAGCTTTGAACATTGAACTTTGAAGATAACTTATTTCTATAGTATGCCAATCAACAAGTTTATTATGGCCAGAAAAAAAAAATTCCACAGCAGGTGGGTTAGACGATTTTCATGTCGCAAAAGTGTTTAGATCAGTATTAACTTTTTACCGATCGTTGTCGATCCAGCATATGAAAAATTTACAAATATATAGTGTGTTTTTTATAAAATGCTACTAAAATGCAAAATGACACAAATGTGACTTGAAAATCCTGCACATGAAGCTTTTACTCTACATTTTTTCACTCAAAAAATTTCTGATGTTAGTTGAGTATCGTCACCAAATTTAAGCTCCATATGACGAACGGCTTGGTAGAAAATGCTGAAAATGTAAAATAGTACTTGCTTTCCAGATTCATTATTTGGAAGCATTTTATAAAAAACAGGCTATAGTTAAGAAATCCATAGCATGTTTTATGATTGCTAAAAATGGCACGATGGCATTCAACCAATACATGAGCTAAAAATGTGGATGATGAATATCAAACCTGCTGTCGCAAGGAAGACTACGAAAACACGCCTTGGATGATGCATTGTGAGCTGAAACTCGGATATGATTCCCAGTAACCCCTGTGAAATCGTCAGAGAATCACTTTCCGATTTTTCTATGCACCAAATTTTTCTGCCTAATGCGATTCATACCGTTTTTGTCTAGTATTTCTGAGTCGACAATCTTGAAACACATTTCGAGTATGTGTCAATCACGCATTTTTCAGCAATCGAACAAAAAATATTTGCTTTTGTTCCTTGATTCGGCAATCAGGCCGTGTTTCTTAGAAACAGAACTGCGCACATTCTACATAACTTGTTAAATAACGGTGCCTTTTTATGCATACTGTACGTTATGGTACCGTCAGTTACGGTAGACTTAATTATAACTTTTTCTTAATCAGAGCATACTAGAATAAAATTTATTGCATTTTGTTTACAGGAATAAAGACTAATTAACTTTAATGGAGTGATTATGTCAGAAGAAGCTTAAAACTCACGGTTTTTAGGTGGCAATGCAGAAAATCATGTTTTGGGGTCGCTTCCATTGGAAATGGTTATTTTTATAGATCCATATTCACATAATAGTAGACTATTTTTCTCGAAATTATCCACATCGAAAAGTAGTGCCCAACCTTATTTCGTAGGATTTTCCAGTAAAAAATTTCGCTTTTTGCTAGAATTTCATCCATTTTCGGATACGGATCAATAACGGTTCAAGAAAAAACATTTCGTCTCGATTTTTTTCGCTCCACGGATCTTGTATCCCGCGTACATTTCTATACACTTATAAAAATTTGGCACACTGTCTCCTACGTAGAAAGGGCGCCAAAAAAGTTGAAATTCTTCAAGGTAAGAGAGACATTTTTCCAGAATTACATGCGTGAAAAAGTTCACTTTTCCTAAACGCCCCAATTTTCAGGTTACCCAAACGTAATATACGTGTTGCAGTTTGGATATAACCAGGGGACCCCTAATAAATTTGGCAATCCATGCGGCACCCGACTAACCTTTATATAAAGAGTACTGGCGCCCTTCCCCAAGATTCTATGCGGAAGAAAGTTACAATCGCATAATCTGTTTCGCTTTACTGACCGCTACGTAATTTTTATGCAAATTTTTCTTTATGTTGCAGGCGTCGGGTTGTCGGGACGCTATTAGAAACATGTATTCCATATCAGAGTTGGAAAATCGGATCAAAGCCTACAAAATTGTGGCTTATTCCGCTGTGACATTCAGCGTCACTGCGGTTTTATGCGTTTGCCTAGCATTGCCTATGATACACAATTATGTGCAGCACGTTCGGCACCAGATTACCCGGGAAATGAAATATTGTCAGGTGAGACGCATTCTGAGTGAAGTAGATTTCTTGAACCTACATAACTGTCAGCAATTTAAAGCTATTTAAAAGTTACTGTATATTTTTTGATTTGGTCTTTTTGGAGCTGATCAACAGGTTTTAGCAGACTAGCATAAGAAGGCGTTTTCAGTAAATATTAGCATAACCATCAATATCTATTAATATTAGCATATCCACCAATATCTATAAAATTATTCATTTTCCTCATACTTTCAGAAGCATGACTTTTGAGGCATACACCACGGCGCGAAATTTCACTACAATGAAGGCTTGCACCGAACTTCATGAATTCTAATATTCTGATACACTGTACATATAGCTGCTCTTATAATCCATTTCAATCAAACTTGAAGTTCCAAGCATCAGGAAAATGCGAAAGTTCAAGTTAGATTAGAAAGATAATTTTGAACCTAATTTCAACAAAAAATTTTCAAAATTCGTTCAAAAAAATTCGAGACACCGGATTATGATTCATACAAAAAGGCAAAGCTTTGATAAATAAAGAATTTACGGCTCAATTTTGAGTTACGGGCTCGTAAGTGCATTTTGTTAACATTTCAGTGGGACATTGTGGAAAGACAAACAACTCTTAGGTTAACTGAAGTTGCAGCTGCTTTTGAAGCTAATGCAAGATTATAGTGATTTTTCGTCCAAAGAAGTTGCAGAACATACATTTTTACATCAAATTGCTTGTTCACTGGCTCAATCTAGTACAGGCTTAGCATTCAGTGATAGAATATTTAAATTACTGTAACATGTACAATATCAACTTTTCTGCATCACAAAACTTACTAATCATGATATTCTGAAAGTAGGAAGCTGATTTTTAAGTGTTTGTCCCAAGGATTTATTATCAAAGAGATCTCGACTATCATTGAGTAAGTTGGTGCAATAGTCCAGCATACGAAATTTTTTTGCGATCAATAATTATCTATTTATCCAAAAGTAAGACATTTTTTCTAATTTCATCCCCGAAAATTATATGTTACTTATTTCGGGTCATTACGTATTACATATAGAAAATTGGAGCACCATAATTCACGAGAAATCTCTTTTCAACTACGATGAAGGACACGAGTACAATTTTGAAAAAAATGTGCAATTTATTGATCAGCAGAAATTTGTTTCTAATTTTGAAAAGAATTATGGCTGATCAGCAAGTCGCATTTAGAAAAAAACCGAAATTAACTTTAGTGTAACGTATTACAGATTTGGCGTCACAATTACAGTAACATCATGTAAAACCTTTTGACCTCAAACTTATTTCATTACATACTATTTCGAGAGATCTAAAATCTTGCTTACTCTTAGGGATCGGCCAAAGATATTTGGACCGAGGTTGGCACAATAAGAAATTTCCAAGTGCCGAATAATAGGTCGGAAAGGCAGGCCGGCAATCCTTATCCAGTTCCCACGCCTACGGGTGTGCCGGTTGGTTCCACTCCCGTCGTCGTGCCACCAACGGATTCCTGCGACAGTAAGTCGAACTTTGTGTCAGTCAGTGGAGCGAAATGCAAATTTTATCTGTCCTCTATAGACTGCTGCTTACCTGGACCCCCCGGGCCGCCAGGCCCCGGAGGCAAACCCGGCAAAAATGGAAAACCAGGTATGCCAGGCATGCCCGGAATGCCCGGATTACCACCGAAAGACTGCAAAAACGTTACAGTAAGTCCAAGGGCTGAAAACCTGATCGGGAAAATTTTTTCAATCTTGATCATCTTTTAAGCCTCAACCTTGTCCACCCTGCCCACCGGGACCACCCGGGACAGCTGGTCCTGCCGGACCACCCGGAGACCCTGGAGACGCAGGTCCGGCTGGAAAGCCTGGCACAGATGGCGGCGCCGGCCCCGCGGGACCCGCTGGTCCTCCAGGTAAAAAGTTACTTCGGAAATTTAAGGCATAGTTGAAAACTGTGGAAACTTTCCAGGACCTGCCGGCCCACCCGGTCCCGATGGACCGCCTGGCGATCAGGGCCCACCAGCTTCGGCAGTTTCGACTCCCGGCGATCCCGGTGATGCTGGAGATCCGGGTCCAGCTGGACCACCGGGTAAAAGAGATGATGGTTTCAGAAAAATTAATCACGAATCTACATAAATCGCATTTTTCAGGTCCTCCTGGCGATGCCGGAAAAGTAAGCTGAAAAATTTTGAGAACAGAGTCGTGCCTGCACTATGAATGCTTTTTCTACAAATGAATACGGTAATATGAGCTTACAGTACAGCGTGCATCACAAACTTTGGTTCTATTTCTACGCTTTCATGAAGTGAGCTCCTCGAGCTTGCTTGAGTACTTTCATACTGTAAAGTGACACGAATTAGTAGTGTCATCGAAATGGTACACAAAACTTTGACTGTAGAATTTTTTAGTCAAAAATAGTTATAGATACTTTTTTTGTGTGAAATGCTTCCAAATTGAAAAGTGACACAAATCAGTACAGTCGTCGTAATCGTTTACACAAAGTTCTCATAGTAAAATTTTCCACTAGAAAAGATTTTGAGGCTAGTTCAGTATGCTCAAAAATTTCCTGTCGACAATATTGTTCATCAGAAAATCGTGAAAATTTGAAATACTACTTGCTTTCCACTTTCATTGTTTAGAAGCATTTCAAGAAAAACATGCCACAGATGAGAATGTTCTCAAATTTCCGGTCTTAAGTGACATTATGATTTGGCAGAAAATCGTAAGAATGTAAAAGAATTTGCTTTTGAGCTTTATTATTTTTAGTCTATCTATTTTGGATTGGTAGCTGCGCGGAGAACCAGTGAAGGTATGTTCAACGCATTTAATGCAAGATTATTATTGCAAACAATCAGTAAAAAATTTTTCTTCACGCCGGCAAAGAAATAAATTTCTTCTATAACCTTCTAAAATCGTCAAAATTTCTATCCAAATCAAGGTAGATAAGCATGTATTTGTTTCTACGATTTTTGCTTCTCCGCTGTCATGAAAAATTTTGCGTTTTTCTACAGTATAAAGTTTTATACTCGAATTTCTTTCCCAAATCAAACCTATACTTCTTTAGTTGTCGCTGCGTCAATCATTTCTAAGCAAATGGACTATGTAAGCATATCAACAAAAACACTATATAGCCATTATTTTTTACAGTCAGAGGATGTATGCTCAAATAACATCCTCAAATTACATTCTGTGTTAGCTTTATAGTAACCGAAAGAACAGTTCGGATGTTCTGCTCCAAAGAGACGTTTTTTGCAAATGTCTCAGAAAATTTTATAAAGTTTAGAGTAAATTGATTAAATATCGTCAAAATATCTCTTGCAAGGAAAATTTTTTATGATGTAAAAGTAAGTTTTTTATGATGTAAAAGTATAATTTTTATTATGGTAATTTTTTTTCAAACGAGCTTCGAAATGTAAGAAGTAATTCATGAATACAATAAACTGCAGCGTCAGTAGAATTTTTTCTCAGATCGATCGTATAAAAATATGTATTGTAACCTGCAGTGGGTCCTGTTAATCCTTTACGTATGAGGTCACCGATTGCTCAAAATGTAGTGACGTTCATTGAAAGGAACGAATTTCGATTTTTTTGCAGAAAAGGTTTAAAAAATTGTTCAAAAATAATCTTTTTCTAAATATTTATTTATGGTGAAGCGCCGAAAAAATGTAAATTTTTCACTTTCTCCAGGCATATGATTTTCAACAGTTCTTACGGCACTCCATCCCCCAATTACATGTACGATCCCGAAGCTCATTTGAAAATAAATGTATTATAGTTGTGCGATGGCTGTTTGGTTGTAGAATTCAAACTCTTTTATGATACTTTCATAGATATTTTACAAAATCAATGCTACCTGTAGCTATTTTTGGGAAGTACTTCTACAGTGTAATGAATTTGAGGTCAGCTGCAGGAAAGTTTTGTACTTTTGTCTGTCCGTTATAAAATTTTTATAAAATGAAATGGCGCAGTTTGCGCTTCAAAATTGCTCAAATAAAGCTTTTAATGTAGAATTTTTCTCTAAAAATGTCTACGGCTTTAGTTGAACCGGAAAGCAAGAAAGCAAGTCTTGCAAGTTTCTATTGAACCATGTCATAGAGCAGTGAATTTTTAAACTATAGTCTATTTTTTTGAAGTGCTTGTTAATAAAAAAAAAAGCTGGAAAGCTATTTGACATTTTACGGTTTTCTGCTAAACTATACATGTCACAAATTTGCGAGCATACCCATTTAGCATTTAAGAATTTGTTGAATAAAAATTCCACAGTAAAGGCTTTATATAAACGATTTTGACGGCAGTATTTGTCATTTTTCTATTTTCAAGCATTTAGCAACAAACAAAAAATAAGCCGTCTAACCCTTAACAATTTTTGCCCAAAAAAATTCTATAGTAAAACTTCGTGTGCAAACGATTTCGAAGAAAATAATTATTTTTGTCATTTTTTAAAATTTAGAAGCATTTTATAAAAAAATACTGCCATATTCATAAAAAGTTTACTGATGAATACAATTTTTAGGTTGCTGAGTAGAGTTATCATCAGAGGGACTAATCTCCAACTTAGCTACAGCCTGAGCTGCAGCTTATTAACTTTTCGACATGTTTTATGTTGTTGCTTAGCTGCACTATAAAATATACAGTTAAGCTCAGTATGACGTAAGAGTTTCTGACATGAATGATTAATTTCACTAATTCTTATCCCTGCGAAAATTTCACTAGATACGGTAAAAGATATAAAAAGCAAAATCTTATCACAGTGGGAACTTATGAAAATTGCATATTTATTGCAAGACACATACAATATCTAACAAACTATTTTTCTTCCCTCCAGGACGGTACTCCCGGCGCCCCTGGCAACAAAGGACCCAAAGGACCACCGGGCAACCCTGGAGCTGACGGACCAGCCGGTCCACCAGGCAAACCCGGAGAACCGGGCAAAGCGGGCGAAAAGGGTATTTGCCCCAAATATTGCGCCTTGGACGGCGGCGTCTTCTTCGAAGATGGTACGAGAAGAAAGTAGAGAAACGTGGAATGGAAAGAACAGACCAAAAAACTTATTTTCGATGGATGTGCTCACACTAAACATACAAAAAAGGGATTTTTTCCTGTGTTAATTTTTTCGCAGTTTTTTATATTTTATTCCGGAAAGAGGCTGTCGATTTGGCGAACTTACCAAAATGTGTGCAATTTTTGCGTGTTTTTTAGTTTTTTGTTTTTCCCCGCGGTTTGAAGCGTTTTTATTTGTGAGTTTATTGTTCTATGAGGAGTGATTCTTAATTTCGCGTTATTCGTAGTTCTGCTTTGTCTCCTCTAGAAAAATAGACAATGATTATTATGTGATTATTTTGGATGTCGAAATCAAAGCGGAACATGCTGGTGGAATCAATAAAATTTTACATTTGAAAACGACGCACAACTTTCTCAATTTTCAATCTGTAAAATTAACAACGAATTTCTGTAAAAGTTAAGGGAAACGTATAAACTAGCAATAAATACAGAATTTCTCATCATCCGCAGCTGCTGTTTTACATAATTGTTGACGTTAGAACCACTTCGTAAGTTCAGAATCTTTCTAAAACTATAGCGTACATTTTTCTCAATAGTTGGTTGCATGTTTGCAATTCCTGTTTCGGATATGGTTTTTATCACAGGAAGTATGAAAAACACGACTTATTGGGCCCTCATGTTGACAGAAGTCAGCAGACTACCGTAATTTTCTTTCCAGAAAAATTAACAATTTTTTCAAAGTAAGCACATGAACCAAAAAATTCAAGAATTGTCCGTTTTTTGGGAAAATTTGATTATTTATCAATAAAAATTTGCATTAACCAAAAAAGCAATAAGCAAGATCATGCTTAAAAATTCTAATTTGCACATACGTATTTACTATAGTCGTTGTGAATTTCTTCCTACTCTATACTGTGTGCAGAATGGCCGCATAGTGCATAATGCTAATAAACAGAAAAAATAGCAAACATTTGAACTGCTTGTCATCAAAATCTTTTACACAAAGTTTTTAAGAGAAAATTTCTTTCTAAAAAAATGTTGAAGGTTAGTTGAGAATGCGCACAAATTTTCAGTCTTCCGAGACTGTTTCAGCAGAAAACTATAAAAATGTAAAATAGTACTTCCTTCCTACAAACTATTATTAATTAAAAGCATTTCAAGAAAAACAGACTAAGAACACGATTTTTTTTTCTAATAAAAAATATCGAGTAATATTTATTTGAATCACTTCGACCAGAACTGAAGGTCAAAAATGAAGGCAAAGACAACAAAAAAGCGGTAAAGTTTATAGTGAGAAAACGAACAAAAACAATAAAGCTTTCTCGAGCTGAGCAAAAAACTAAAAAATGCAGCCGCTGGAAACATCTTTTGAAATTGTGACACTCATGCACACGTATGCCTTGTGTTTTGAACTGTCTCCAGGTAGCAGTTCGGTTTTGGTACCACGAAGTGCCTGTTTTCATTGACTGATTTCCCAAATCCATTCATTAATTACATGTTGAAGCGAAAAATTAATGAATTTTTGGCGTTGACAATCAGCAGTTATATGATTAGATTTCGGGGCTGTTGTGTGCATGCATGTCAAAAAATCACATACAAATTTGGATCTTTGTCAAGAATGTACGGACTTAAAAGCAATGATCAGTTACGACGACCGCTTGATGCGACAAAAAAAACCGGAATCATCAGACTTGTACCACAAAATTAACATTTCAGCCACGAATTTCACTTTTTGCCACGGAATCCCCAGTTCGTCAAACGGAATTTCTTTTGTTTATCATTATATTCTGCGGCGGTGTCTGCAAAATTGAAATGTTTCAACTACTTGCTGTCATTTTTTAATCTTCTTATGGTAAGGAACACAATCTGATTTCAAGTTACTTTTTCTCTCATTTTCTGTCTAGTTCTTCTAATCTACATGTTTTTGTGTTTCAGAACATTTTTCTACTATTATTTTTTATTTCTTATTCAGATTTTGGTTCCCATTACACTATTATTAATACTAACTACTAGTGCTAATGCTACTACGTTCTTCTGCAAGGTGGTCGAAATTTCGGTCTACTGAATACTGTATTTATTATTATGATTATTATTATTATTAGTGGTAGTAGCAGTAGTAATAGCAGAAGTAGCACCGGATTGAGGTGAACCCTCGGGACGTAGGACAATTTGAATGATAAAATTCTGGTTAAAATGGACTGGTCACAAAAGTACCTTCGAGTGATGAAAAAGTTCATCGTCCGAGAAACAGTTGATCATTTCTTAAAATATTTACTGGCTATATGTCTGGCATGTGGATACTCAATTTTAGTTCCTGTAGTTCCATCCCAGCATCAGTTCATTTTAACTTCCCCTTTATAGATTTTACCAGATGGGCTATGGCAACATCATTTTAACTCCATGAATTTTTAGCCATTTTATTTATCTTAAGTACTTTGCCGCGCAGTCGTTGACCATAACGACTCGACCCGAAGTTTGAAATTAAAGGATCCTTCTCGTTTTATCATTTTTTAAAAATTGTCTTTAATGTTTATGTAATTATTTTGCTTTATTTCCCCAATTTCATACTAACTTTTTTCTGGAGAAAAGTCGCTGATCCTGTTTTGACTATCGCTGTGACTTTTGCGTAAAATTCGTAGATTTTTAGTCGCCGGTATCGTTTTGTCGATCGACGTTGTTGCGAATGTTTCACCGATTTTCGCGGAGGCAGGGGCGGTGGTGGAATTTCGATTAAAAAATTGCAATAAATTTTTGAACAATGGTTGTTTTTTGACGTTGTTATTCGACCAAGGATGTTCTTCTTTTGAAATTTCGCCAAAATTCAAATGGCGATCCAAGGAGGAGGCGCCGGCGAATTTCCGAACTGAATCGGAAATTTTTGGTTCTTGTTCGCTCAAAATCGGAATAATTTCGTAAATATCGTCTTGCTTTTGATGATGGTAATGTTCGGGTTGCACAGTAATATTTTCTTGTTGTCGCAGGCACGATGGTTCGTGCCAGGACGTTCTTTTAGAAAAATTTCTGGGCGGCAAAGCAGGAGCGTTTTCATTGGTCGAAATTGAGCAGGATTTCGACGTTAATTGGTCGTTCCGTTTTTCTTCTTTGTAATCTCTACGTATTGGTGGTTCCCTACTATAATTTATATTTTCGTAATGTTCGTTATATTCCGGTATGGCTTTTAAACTTTGACGAGCAGGTGACACTTTTCGGCGATCATTGTTCAACGACGAACAACTATTACTGCAGTTTACGGACGACAATTCGTTCAGTATGTCGTTCATCTTTTGTAGTCGTTGTTCATGATCGTTTTGAAAATCGTATCGGACACTACCGTAGCCTGAACGCTGTAAACTACAGTATGACGACGGGGTCACTGTAGAAGAATATTCGTCGATTTTATTGACTAGCGCAGAATCTCCAACGCTAATCGTCGACGATTCGCGGTTGTTGACGCCGGCGGCGTTGATGCAAAAAACCGGCAAACTGTGCGTCGAACCGTTCCTCGACAACGAAACGGTTCGTGCTTGCATTTTACAAGCGCTTTTGACGCCGCGGATGCAAGTTTCGAGGCGAGCTTGTTCGGCGGTCACGTGTTCTAAAAAGATAGAATGATTAGAGTAAGGCGATTGATAATACGTAAAAAAATATGAGCAAAATAATTTAGAAAAACACACTTTGTGGGACTTCGCTGTAAATATGTGTCAAGTCTGTAACAATGAAACGCAAAACAATCGACAAGAAAACTTAGTTTTCAAGGAAATATTACTGTGGTAGAATGGTTTGCGAATTGACTGAAGTTGGAATAAATATTTTTCTTGAGTTTCAGCTTTCGAACAGCATCAGATTGTAGAAAATTCTTAATTATATCAAATTGAAAACTGGATCATTGGCAATAGTGTCGTCATTTTAAGACCTGACACCAAAAAACAATGAGTTAAAATGATATCAAGCCGAGTTTCACACTAAGTTACATGCGAAACTCAGTAATTCAAATCGAGAAGTGTTGCTGAGGCACGAGCTCGGAAAACGTTGATAGGATAACTAGTTTAATTGATCAAAAATCTATAGACATATGAGTTATCCATAAAGTAGAATGATTAACGATCACAAGATTCTAACAGATAAAATTCACTACTATCTCTAACTTATAGTAAACTTTTTACAAGTCAAAAGGCCCGCAATGGTATGTATGGAGTATTTTTGTTGAAATGTTTGTAAATTACAGTAAAAAACAAGTTCTGCCCTATATTTTTACGTTGAAATTTGTGAGCATACTCATCCATCCCATAAGGATTTTTTAAGAAAAAATTCTGCCGTAAAAAACAGATTATAGTCTGCTTTTAGTTTGTTTTTTGTAAAATGCTTGCCGACTGAAATATCACAATAATTGGAATATTATCTTCAAAACTGTTTATAGACAGCCTTAACTGCAAGATACTTAACTCATAAATTATTGGAAGGGTCGACTGAATGGTCTCACAAATTTTCAATTTCACACGATGCGTTGTTTAGCAGAAAAAAGGAATCGACTACAGTTTGACCACAGTTATCTAAAAAATCTTGTCTCATACATTATTTTAAGGAAGCTAATTACAAAGAGGATTTTCATGTAATCACTAATTTCTCAATCATTAAAAGTTTACTTGACAATCCATTTTTGGCTGAAGTCGACATTTTTTCATCGGACTCAAATTTTTTGACGAAACCGGCTACGTTGGATGACAAAATTTTGCCGCCGACATTGTTAGAAAAAGCGTTACTACTACTGTAGACGGCAGCCATATTGTCACTCCAATAACTGCGGTCCGATTCGTAATCTTGATCGCTCATCTTGTCGAAAACGTCCACTTGTTTTTTGACCATACCACCCGCTAAATCTTTTTGCGCCAAACTTAAAATGACGCTCGTCGAAGATTGATAATCGGATGTGGAAGATTTGCGGTAATTTTTATGCAAATGAGTTTGGATAGAATGACGATCCATACTGTGAGCAGTCGGGCTGCAGGTATAAATGTCGCGCGGTCGGGCGAGCGGGATTTGGCGCCGTTTCAAAGGGTGTATTGGCGCCGGACGTAAAATAGGCGCTAAGGATGACGACGGTTCTTCGGGGACTAAATCAGGTACCCGTAACGCGTGCAGCCTTTCTTTATTGGTAATGGCGGCGACTTCGGCCGAAGCGCTGCCCACCGACTTTTGGTCGTGGTCCAGCTTTTTGGAACAAAATTGGAGTAAGTCGGGTTTATCGTTGACAAAAGATTTGAGGTCATCGTCCAGCCATTTTTTTGTGTAGTCCATTTTTTGATCATTTTCTTTGTCGACGATTTTTTCGAACTTTAATTCTAAACTGGGATTTTCGACTTTTAAATTTTCCTTTCGTTCTTTCTTGTTATTATTACTATTGTTTACTATTTTCATTTTGTGACTGTTTATTTCGAATTTCATTTGTTCGTAAACTTTATCTAATTCGTCAGCCGCTTTTTTGAACTGAATTTTTTCTTCTTTGTGTTTCACCCTAGCCAAACGTAACATTTCGTCGATCATGGTCGAAGCTTGATCCAAAGCGCTCCTTATTCGTAAACTTTGGTTCGAAATTATGCAACTATTTTTGGGCAACGCTGATTGGGTTTCTTGTTGTTCGTCCAATAAACGTAGAGCTCTTTTGTAGGAAGATTCGACTGGTTTTTCTGATGCATTTTTGGACGAGAATTCGAAAAGTTGGCTGGATGCCGTGGCAAAACTGGACGGCGAACTGGAATCTTGATTTTCGATGCTAGGATCAGATTTCTTCATAATTGATACTGCGTTTTCAACATCGGCATACGGTAAACTTCGACTTTCTACAGTAACCGAAGATATTTTTCGAGCATCTACAACATGAGCACGACTTTCTACACTAGCATCTAAAGTTTTTGGCACCGAAGCACCTAATTCCTCGCCTAAAGTCAGTAGTTTGAGCATTTCCTGATCCACAGATTTTAACTTGTCGATGACCGATAAATGACTGATCGATAAGGCGGTATTTTTCTTGTACGACGAAATTTTCTGATCCAACGATGCCGAACGACTTAATTTTTTCGATTGTTGGTTATTTTCCGTCGTAATTTTCAATTTTGCCTTTAAATTTTTCGCCGATGAAGGTGGAGAGAAAGATGAACGATTTTTAGAATTAAAATTCGTAAGCGGTAAACGCGATGTTCTGTCATCGCCGTTGGTATTTTCGATAAATTTAGAAGCGGCTACGGGTTCGATGCTGATTTCGAATTTTGGCGGTTTTATACAAAGATCGATTATCTGTTCTACGGAAACTGAAAAATGAACGTTGAGCAAAAATGTGCGACAACGAAAAAAAAGAATCGTGTGAAGAAATAAGGAGGTAAAAAGAAAACAAACAAAAAATAGTAGAATGATCTAAAAAATGAAGGAACAAAGGTTAAAATGATAACGGGAAAACTTATAAAATACGAAAATTGGGCAAGAAGTAAAGAAACAGGAACCGGGGTGTCCAGCACCTTTCCAAAATGAAATTCCCTGATTTTCTCAGGTTTTCCAGAGGTTTCCAACTTTCCAGTTTTTTTTCCGTGTAGAAATCAATAATTCCTACATACAATGGTAAAAAAGTGTGGAATATTGAAAGACTTGATGAGCAATTTGCTGATGTTTCCAATCTGCAGACAGTGCCGCCCACAAGCTAGAAAACCAAAAATTCATTAATTTGGTCATAACAACAGAATTAAAATTAGTTTCGGACTGAAAAAGGCAAGTAAAATTCAGAAACCAAGCAATTAACCAAAAATTGAGATTCTTCGACCAGCAAGAACTTCTGTCATTCTCCAGCACAGACCAGAGGCTGCAAACACGTATAAAATAAAGCAGACATGATAATAAAAAAATGGATGATGTCTCATATGACCTCATGTTTTATTACTACTCTACACGAATGACACTCTTGTTTATTGAAAACGTGGCTAAATGGTCAGCGAAATTCCAACCGAATTTGTCATCAACTGCGTTTCAGCAGTAATAATCAGAATTATGGATGCAGAATTAATGATGAACCTCTGCTCAAAACATACTATTGTATCAAAGCTTAATAATGTATATTCTTATCCTGAACGACTCAGTATTCCGAAACTACATACCTTTGAAAAAAGGAAAGTCCTAAACCATGCTGTCATGTTATATAAAATATCCTCTTAAAAACTGATCTGAAGTCAGAAGACTTCTGCGCCATCATTTGTGAACCGCGCACTATTGGCTTTTTTGTGTCCTTAATATGTTCTTTGTTTTCCCTTTTGTAATTCTGCTGCAATTAATGCTATCATTCTTATTTTTAAACGCACTGTAACTCACGTGAGACATTTTCAGAACCAAAGAAAATGGAATTTTCAGGAATTCGTTCAATTTTGTCATGTACAAAAAAATGCACGTTATACAAAGCATCTCTCATAAGAGTATTATGCTTTCACTGTTCTTCTATCAGAAAAATGAATATCAGTGCATTACTAGCTCTCAGTATCTGGACATCGTAATTAAAATTAAGCTTTCAAAACGTTTCTTGATGTTTATCGATGACAACATTAGAACGATCATCATGTTGGCAAACATAATATCAACATAATGGTTGAAATCCCAATTACTCCTTTAAAAAGCATTAAAAAATAAAACTGAGGAAAAAAACAACAGAAAAGGAATGAAATAGAAATAACAAGACAAGGTATGCGAAAGAAGTCAGAAAGGAAAAATACAAATTGTACAAAGAAAAAACAAAAAGAAAGAAGACAAGGAAAAGAGAGACAGAATCAAGATTATTAAGGAGGAAAACATGAGACAGAAAGACAGAAAATATAGAAAAAACAGGAGACAAAAAAGCAAGGAAAAATGACGTAAAGCAAAAACTACAAAAAGAAACATCCAAAGATACAAATATAAAATAGAAAGCAAGACGCAAAACGAGGAAGAAAAATGTATATTCGTGGAAAACAAGTACAAAAAAATGAAATGAAGAAACAAGAAAAATAGAGAAGAATATAGCAGGTAGAGTAAAGAGAGCGGAAAAATAAAACGCAAGAAAAAGACTAATAACCACCAGGAGCAAGAAAAAGTATACTTGATTGTTGCATCGATTGGTTTTTCACTTTTGATGCTTCTGCTAAATCGACCGTCGATTTAACTTCAAACCCATTTATCGCAGAAGGGTCTAAAAGTAAGAAATAGCTCTCCATATTTTATAGTATGAGAAAATAAACAAACGACGATATTGAAAATTACCATTTGAATTACTGCATAGATTAGTCACATATTTGGGCGCAGCTTTTGTTGATCTCCTGATTAAATTCGAATCTGAAACATAAGAAAATCGCCATTTTGGATGTATTATAAAGCGCATTGCTCAAAATTTTCGATTGAGAGCACGCAATATTACTGTAGCATTTCCGCGCTAACGCAAAATACAGTAACACATACATTCACGGCATAGAAATTCTGCCGAAGGTCAGCCAGGACAGGGGCTAGAATATAAATTTTTTTTCGTTCGTGATAACGAAAAGAAAGGTCTTAGAAAGGTCTTCTGACATCCAAGCAGCATATTCTTCAACTTATATAAGTCAAATATGAGCAATTATTTGCTTAGATAGCATCTTTTAAAGTTTTAATGTTATTTTACTTCTTTGGGATCAAGTATGTTTTGTTTAAAAAATTGTTCAACCACAACATCATTTCCATTTTTATGACGATTTTCTCTTCTCTCTTGCTCATATTCCTTCGTCATCTTCTCAACCATTGCTAGGGGTCGAATCTGCTGGGGGTCAACAAGGATCTGCTGGGGGTCAATCAAAATCTGTTGGGGGTCAAAACACTCCATACCCGCCCCTACGTGCATGTATGCTTATGACGGAAGATTAGCATCGATTAGCTAAAATTTCAAAAATCATTGAAGTTACCTGCAGAATCGCAATCTTGACCGCTACTTTTTTGACGCTGGTTACCGATCATACCCATATGCAAATTAATCTTTCCATTAGACACAGTGCTGACGTGGTAAGGATTATCCGTTTGCGTTACCATTACCGATGGATTGATATTGTTTACCGTAGTTTGTTGTTGTTTATCAGCTTTTTGTTGTAGCACGCTCGACGTGCTCATGTTTTTCTGATTGGCCATTTGTTTATGACAATTTTTACAAGTTTTAATGCCGGCTGGTTCGACATTTTTGGCCTTTCGACCCGGTTTTTCTTCAACCACATTTTTCCTTTCGAAGTGTAAAACCGAAATTTTAGGTGTAATCGGCGTCGTCGGAGTCAAATTTTCTTCTCCATTCTCGATTTTCAAACTCTTCTGTTGTTGCGTTAACAAAGATTTTCTAGGTTTGGCTATGGGTTGACTTTTTCGCGGAGGCGATTTTTTGACCATTTTCAAAATTTGTATTTGCATATTAGCTCTGCGATTTTTTATCAAAGGGATGCTAATCGAAGATGACGATTGGTCGAAATTCGCTTTACAAAAATCTAAATCTACAGCAATTATTTGTTCCTTGTTCACTGTGGGAAGTGTTTCTACCCCAAAAACTTCTTCTTGAGGAAAATCTTCCTCAGTAAGAGTATCTTCGTCTGCTTCTTTTTCTCCGTTAGAATTTACTAAGCTAACGTCCGATATCAAGCTCGACGGTTTCAACGACGTTTTTTGAACTTTTTCTATAGAAAATTGGGGACCGTAATTTTCGCTTTCGAGAATAACAAGGTCATTTTTTCTATCGGCGGAATTTTGTCGGGAAATTTTAAAATTTTCTTGATTTTTCGCTCGATGAATAATTTCGGCGGCTTGGATGGCGCCGCGGTGAGTCCAAGAATCTTCTTTTTCTACTTGGAGTAACATTTTTGATTTTAGTAGTCGGCGACGACGGGCTTTAATTCGTGAATCATAAGATGACCCTAAATGATCGAAGAGCATTGATAAAATTGTATAACGGAATTGGTAAGAATATTGCAAAATTCAAAAAATTATCTCCAATTTTTTGATTTCAGACATTTCTTTTTTTAATCTCAATAATTCGGATAAAATTTTTCTGCTAGTGTTGTAGTGGTGCGTCTGGCCATTCATTATGCGACATGCCCTGCACTCACCACCACCACTACAACCACAATTTCCGAATCAACCACGTGGCTCGGTTAGCGCAGTTGGATAGCGCGTCTGTCTTGTATGCAGAAGTTCGAGGGTTCGAGCCCCTCACCGAGCTTTATTTTTCTGACGCGCAAGCCACGTGGATTTGGGCACACAACACTAGAAGATTGTACTTTCCAAAATAATTCAGCAGTTTTCTGATAAGAATCCAGATCAACAGTGAAAAGTTCGAAAAACTCTGGCGTCTACAACAAGGCACTAAATCGTATATGACTGATCGCGAAGGTCAGCACACGCTATTTTTAGCTGAACTGAACTTGCCGACGTCAGAACTATTCTCATCGTTGGTTTTTTCACTTCCCGCATAAAAGTCCACACTGGGCATTAAACAAGCATTGGTAGAATTAATAGTAATACAATATCTGCCGGTTTGATTAATGTTCAGTATATTAATTTTGAAGAATATTTCGATGTTTATGATTTAAAGACATAGCCTCTTTTCGAAATATTGATCAGTAAGCGTATAATTCAAATGAATTTTATTAGTCAACTGCAAATACAGTACGTAATAAGACTCAGAGCAAGGAATTCTTTCAGAAAGCTCCCACAAATAGAACTAAACATTCTTTTCTTGGTGATAACTTCATTGACAGAAATATACAGAAATTCATAATCATTTCGCAACGTTTCTAAACCTACAAATCAATAACGGGAGACACTAACTACATTCAAGGCAAGTAAGGTAGAAGAAGCAAAAAAGAAAATTTTTTGGGAAACATAGTATTGTAAGTTGAATACCCAACGACGAAGTATGAGTTCAAGAATTCAACAGTACAGCAAGCCTTATAGAGATAACTTCATAAATTTTCAAAAATTAGGTTGTTCAATTGTTTTGTTCAATTGAAAAAAATCAAAATCATACTTTGGTCGTAGTATCATTATTTTGATTACGGGTGAAAAATGATAAATTTGTTTTTGAAAAACGGCATGCTTATAGCAAAACCAGTCAAAAGAAAATTAAAGATACAAAAAAAGGAAAAATGATGCATGGGCTCAGGATACATTGACACACAGAGCTTCGCAGTCCTGCAGAACTACGACAGTAGTTCCAAAAGAATTCGTTTTCAGAAAGAATTCAGTTGGCAGGGCAGAATTGAAACGTTATTAAAGAGTTGTCGAATAATTGAGCCGCAGAGCCAAACCATATTCGTACTAAGATAAATTACATTCATACACCTAAAAAGTAGCAGAAAATTCTAAGGTCCATGAGCCCTGGTTGGAACAAGAAAATCATTAAAAGCTCACCAAACGACAAAGAATTGCCCGTTTCATCATCCGAAGAACTTTCTTCGTTATTTATTCTGCTTGTTTTCTTTCTACTTTCGCTCCTCTTCCTCAATCTAACTTGTTTGTTCAACAAATTCGCGTTTTGATTCTTTCTCGATTGCCTTTCCGATTCGGACGAGAAATTTTGCTCGTCGTTGCAACCATCTTGCCGATTTATGCGCTTTGTCGATTCAATTTTCGACCCGAGGTTTAGAGGCGGCGGCGCTGAACTGTTCATCAAGGAATTAATATTCGACGTTGGCCTGTAACTGTACTGTTCTTTGGGCGTATTCAATGTGCTACCCGTATTTTCGGCCCATCTAGAACTCAAAATTTCGTAATGTTTGCCCCAAGAGCTCTTTTTCGAAGAATTAGTTTCATATTCGCTTCTACTATTCAAATTTGAACACATATTCGATTCTTCTTTCGCCGACGAAGAAAATTTCGTTCTAACTTTTTCGTAAGCGAAATTCAGACGGTCCACGTACGAGTTTTGTGATCTCAAAGATGACAATGTACTCAAAGCAGGCGAAGTTTGTCTCGACCCTCTCGGTGTAGTGTTTGTAGACGGCGACCTCGATGGTGAATTGAATGAAGATGCGGCTGAATTAATTAAAGAAATTAATGAAAAAATCCACGAAAAAATATAAGAGCAAAATGAGGTTGAAAGTGAATACAGTATTTTCAAAAAAATCTGATTGCGGAACGGAGAATGTACGTTCAGACCATAAAAATCTACAATAGACCCCTTTCACTGTAGTGCAAGATGGACTTGAAGAGGTTAGCGCAAAAAGTTCATACTACCACAAATGTTTTTTTTAAATCTATAGTCATTTCTTACTATTCTTCCCTACTGTAATTTTCTGCAAAACTATGCGTCATATAGAGCTGCAAATTTACGAAAAATTTCATTTAAACCTTGCGTAAAACATTCCTAAAAGTCTCAGCTTTATGTGGGCGATTTTTATTCAGGAACATTGAAAAAACAGACTATAATCTTTTGAAATAGACATATTCTATCATATTCAAATTTCATGCAAGTCGCTAAACTTTTTGAAACAAATTTACATTTTCGTAACGTTCGTATTGTACAGTTCCGTACAGTACAGACTTGCATGGCAAGAATTTTCCAAGGGGAGAGTACTTTTTCCAGGGGGCTAGAGGCGTGGGTGAGCAAAAAAAACGAAAAAAATTCTGCAAGCCTCTTTTTCATACAAAATATGCACAAAAATCATCAAAAAGCTGTCTTCGAAAAAGTTCAGGGGGGGGTATTTGACGATTATTTCAGGGGGTGGCCAGGGCTTCAGGTATGGGAGTTTACCGTCTCCCCCTATGTGCATGTATGGTACAGTAGTTTCTCTTTAGTTAAAGTGAAAATTTCGATGATCAAGCGCAAAATTGATGTTTTCGACTAAATCCCATTAGATTTAGTCAATTGAGGAACCTCAGATCATTCAAATTCCAATCGAAGCTTACCATAAGGTCAAGTCATAAGAGACACGACCATGTGGCATTAATTCTAACTCAATGTCAACAATTTACTAGTGCTCGGTCAAATTTTTCTGGAACCCTGTCAGAAAAGATATGCGAGAGCTGAGGGAATTTTAAGACTTCACGTAAAATTTCGTCAATCAGATTGTGAAAATGGAGCATAACGAATTTCGAATTCCTCGTACGCAAACTGGCATTTTATCTCGGTAATATGTCGCTTTCAGATAGACTGCATTTTGTATTCGATGCCTCGTAGATGCCAAGAAGCCATTCAGATTAGCTTAGCGACAATTTTATAAATAGATCAAATATGATTGGAATATGAAAAATAAAGAGTTTTAAAACGGAGAGTTGAGCCTTTCGCGTCTCCATGGAATTCGTATGATTGTATATCTACATACAGTAAACTTTGAACACGAATCTACATGAAGTTCAACTTCTTAATTCCCACACATTTCCATCGAGAATTGTTTGATGATGCTCATGAAAATTTCGAATAATCTAGAATCTCGAATTTCGAATCAATCTCCATAAAATATAAATCTTTCTGATAAATGAAATCTATTAATGAATATTTTTGATGCAGCTTTTGTTTGGAAAATTCGTTATGCACTATCACCAAGGACGAAGCCAGTGGGCGGGGGGACAGTCGCCTCCCACTGACAGGCTAATTATTGACTAGATAAAAGTTCATGAAGGTGGGAAAGGTACATTTTTGTGCCTTTGGAAAGATCGTAACACCAAATTTTTGTGTATTTGAATGAGTTCTATTTGGTACAATAAGTTAGGAAGTGACATTCGACTAGTCTCAAAAAGTCGTCAAACAAAATCAGAATATTTTCGCGCATTTGGTAAGGTTAAAATTTCAAATTTTCTGCATATGTCATCGACGAAAAACTATACACTATTAAAATTCAGGACAGAACCATCATTTAGGAAATAAATCAAGTGCATTAAGATATGAATGCAGCATCATTTTGATCCGGGATGCAATCTAGGAGGTCTAAATTACCATTTTTTGGGTCATACCATAGAGAAATCTTTTACAGGTCGAGGACGGCCTCCCGAAAACCTTCAACATGAATAAAAGAGAATATTCTGGAGCGTTTCGAAGGCTATAAATGTCAAATTTTCTCAGCTCTACGCTCCAGTCATACCATTCGACAATATTTTTTTAACTCAAAAGAAACTGTTCAATTTCAAATATTGAATTTTTCATTTCAAATTTTTCAAATTTCACTGTAAATTTCCGAAATTCTAAAAATTGAACGGTAGGAATGTAAAAAATAAAAGAGTGAAGTAAAAGGTGAAAAAATTAAAAGTAAAAAAAATCCTGGCTAACCCTAGACTGTCACTGTTTTTCATACTTCTGAAAACCACTGGCAAGCATGCAAGAAGCTGAAGCTATCCAGATTTCAATCTTCCTATCAGAGATTTTGACGCATATCATAGATTGAACCGCATCTGAATATTGAGCAGACGTCGAAATATTAATAAGGACAAAGATTGACCTCAAAAAATGCATGTGGAGTAATAATCGAAAATTCGATGCTAGAGCTTACCGTTTCTTAATGACGAAACAAACGTTGTTTTACCGACGGTTAACCCGCTCGCATAGGATTTTTCTTTATTCTCTTCCTAGAAAAAAATTAAGATTCAGCTGCCGAAAACCGGGGTTCCTTGAATCAGTCGACTGCAGACAATTTTCCTCTGATTTAATCAATTTTGTGTCGAATTTTGACCAGATTTGATCTAAAAATAAGCAAGCTAAAGTTGCAAGTGGAACCCAAAGATTTTAATTAAAATGTCATAGGTTCAGAGATCGGACAACCGAAAAATTTGCATTTGAAAATTAAAAAACAAAATTTAAGAATGTGCTTGCAAGACGAAGGAGCTACAGTATACATAGATTAGATTACGTACCTAATCGTCGGCCATATGGCTATTGGTGAAAAATTGAATTTTTTTGCTTCAGAGACCCCTCGCGTAAAATTTCGGGGCATCAGGACCCCCGAACCCAAAATAGTCGACTGACCTTCCCCGACCTTGGCCCCGTTACATGTATGCTATGGATGGCTTTGTTCTTTACTTCTTTGAATAAGATCTTGTCTTTACTGTAACCAACCTCACTTTCAAGTATTTAGCGACTATTGAAGAAATATTGGAAACCGATTTATCATTGAAATGCGTATCGAATCTCGATTTTCGATTAATATCATTATAGTGCGTATTACTGTAATAACTTTGCAAATTCGGCAATACTGTACTCCTTGATAGTAGACTCTTCGACGGAGTGAGGTAAGAATTATTAATATACTTTTTGTCGAGGCCGGACGATAAATAAGAATCGTAACTTTTGGTCACTAAGGGGCTGGTTGGACGGAATCTGGACGACGAAAAGGAACTGGAAGCCGAAGAAACTAAAGGGTATTTAGTATTGAGGTTGCGGGACGAATAGCTGGCGTAACTTTTGTTGCGATGGCTATCGTTTGTTTGCATTCTGAAACATGAACCGAATGTTTAGAAAGGTTTCTTCTGTGGTAAACAAGCAGGATAGTGTTGGTCGGTCTACGGTAGACGATTTCTCTAATTTATTATTTGATCGTGTAAAGGTCATCAGAATTATCGATCCGATGCTTACGGCAGCCTTACGAAATTTGGTACAGTAACGCAATATTTGGGGAATGGCTTACCTTTCAACTAACTTCAAGCCACTAAACTAAGCTTCACCAAATCTAGGGCATTAAGCCCTAAAAACTCGAAAAAGCTTCCACGTATCGATTCACGACTCGATTATTATAAAATTACTCATTAATTAGATTTTAAATGATGAATCGCTCGTTTTTTCGGTTTATAAAATTATAAATATAATTTAGTCTCTCTCACAGACGACGGACATAAGCGTCAGAAACGAGAATTTCAAAATAGAAATTGAGAAGGACAAAAATGTTCCTCCGAAATTCCGAAATTTTACTCCTCTAGGCGCTCTAAACAATTTTGAAAAATGTCCGACTTTTCTACGAACTGGTTACGAGGCTTTTAAAAGTTGAAAATTTCATAATGATCCGTATGTAGACGGAGTGGAAATATAACCTACAAATCTTCCTCTTTCGATGGAAAAGCGAGTTTAGCGTTAAGTGTATGTCAATAACAAACAACATTCCTCGAAAAATGTTATTTATATAATACACAAAATATAAGTTTTTGGTCGAAAAAGTTCAACATACCTTTGGAAATGAAAGAAATGAATGGAAATACATATCGTAACGAAAAGTTTGAATAATGAGCATAGGATAGCTAAAAAAGTAAAGAGGGGCATATCCAAGCTTATCACAAAATAAGCTGACTCGTTCAGCTATCAATAGGGATTTAGGACCTCCTATAATTTTACCACCACGCCATTTTATTAATTTTTCTCAACTATAGTCGGTTTTTGAAAGATATCTGTGAAAAAAACTAGCATATAGTTTGTTTTTTATAAAGTGCTTCTAAATTGAAAAAGAACAAAAATTAACTATGTCGTTAAAATTGAGTACACAAACCTTTCACATTAATATTTTTCATACAAAAAATTGCTGGAATTGATTGAATAAGCTCACAAATTTAAATTCTCACGTGACGAACGGTTTAGCGGAAAATTGTAAAAAACTAAAATAGTAGTGCTTTCCACTTTTCCAAAAAATAGAGAATAGTACTGTCGTCAAAATCGTTTGCACAAAGCTACTACCGTGGAATTCCTTATTCAAAAAATTTTTTCATTTCCAATTCATGGGCTATTTGACTCCTACACGTGTATATATTCGCGAGCCAAAGCCAAAACTTTCTTGAAAAAAGCTTGCAAAAATACATTTTTTACAGTAATGGACATCCCCAGTGCTTCAGGAGCCGCAAAAAATCTTTTTTGGACCGTTTTATTAGTACAAGAAAGTCAAATTTGTGTGGAATATAATATTGAGGATTATACTAGTCAACGCAGGTGGCAGCATGACATCTATACATCTGAACGTATTCGGAATACACCCACGCCTCAGAATCTGATGAGTAGTTTGGAAAACTAATTTTCAGATCACGAAGCTACCGGAGCTACAATAGTCATTATTTTACTTTAAAACTTACAAAAATTAAACTAAAGTTGGCAGCGTTTAAAACTCAATGCTTTTTCTGAAACAGACAAAAATGACATTGTCCGTACCGATGTAACAATGAACAGTATTTGATAGGAAGTTGTTGTGATTCCAAAGTCACTATCATCAATCACTATGATTATTTCGGTACGTAGGGCCGGAAAATTGTCATATTTAGACCTCTATGAAGCACGTTTGGAATGGTGAATAACATCTAACCGTTCCACTAAAATTTTGCATCATCATTTTTTCGCGCCAGACATTTTCTTCTCCTTGATCCCAATTCAATTTTCAGTAATTAAAAAATAAAAATTTCGTCAGTTATTTTGCCAATAATCTTTTTCCCTTTCTATAAATTTTCATATTGTAGTCTAATTGAAACAACAAAAGTGTTTTTTTCTGTTTTTTATAACATGCTTCCTAACAGCAAAGTGACACGAATCAATACTGTCGTCAAAATCGTTAATATTGAGCTCTTACCGTTAAATTTTTCACTCGAAAAATTTTTAAAAGTGAAGTCAGTGCGCTCATTAATTTCCTGTCCTATACGATATATTGTTTATCAGAAAATGGTGAAAATCTGAAATACTACTTGCATTCCACTTTCATTATTTAGAAGCATTTCTAGAAAAACATAGGTACTATAAATAATGTAATGACCACTTATGTTTCGAATGCTCAATTTAGCCATGTCTATACTTAACTGAATTATAACTTATTAACTTTGAAATGACAAAGGCAACGAAGCAAAAAGCAGGTTCAATTTGACACGCTATTTTCGCAAAATGGGAAACGTCATACTGAAGAAAAATATGAATTTCTTAATAACAGCGAGGAGTCTCAAATAAAAGAGCGACATATGATTATGCAGTTTTGATCTGGATAAAACTGCATCGATTCGAACTCGAAAAAATGAAAACTGTTTGCTGTTACATCAATATTAGCGAGAGTGCATTTAATGGTATAACTATAATCTATTTATTTCGAAATAGCAGATGTAACAAACTGATTAAAGTTTCAATATAGAAAAATTAGGAAGCTTATTACTGCAGTCAATTGTCAATTTTTTTGCACAAGAATGGCGAAAGGACAAACTAAGAATTTTTTTAATCGGCAAATGATTTAAATTTATCGAGTTGAGCACAAGATTTCGACGCAGTTCAATCCAAATCAAAAATGGGTAGACATGATGTTGTTTTTTCCTGATTACGCCACATGTGTTCTTATTCAATTCAATGTTTTTACAACGGTATAAAGTTTTCTATTTTGTAAAATTTCCGTACCAAATTGAACCTACTATTACTGGCTGTAGCTGTGGATGACAACATATAAGAATATCGGGGATAATACTCCTACTAGAGGTCTGAAAAAACATTCACCACCCCATGAAGTTACGAGAACTCCGTGAAAGCTTTTTTGTATCAATAAGTCAGTTTACAAAAATAAATAGGCATGACAGCAGATGTATCTAAAAAGTTGAGAAATTCAGAAATTACTAGAGAGGATTACAAAATTGGAGTCAGCATCCAGCTTAATAAGTCACTTAACAAAGAGACGAATAAATGGAAAAATGCGGAGTGAGAATGAAAATTTTTACAGAAAAAGCACATTGAGATTTCAGTATTTATTTCCTAAACCCCTTTCCCGAAATCTGCTATCTGAAACAACAACGGATTACCTGAAAATGTGGGTAAATTGAAATACAATACTATGTCGTGTGCCAAAAATGGAATTAAATGATGGAACTTCGTCCGCGAAGTTGAAAATTTTCATTTTGCAATACTGGAATCAGGAAGTACAAAAAAGCCACATAAAGTTCCAAGGTGGCATAGCGTTATACGATATAAGCACAATTTTAAAATTAATGTAAAATTTTGGATACTGCCGATGGCAAACTTTTCGACTTCAATGTCATGCTAATGGACAGGTGTAATTCAGAATGTGCCAAAATTTATTCCGCTGTAACTTAAAGAATTGATACACTAAGCTTCAAGGTGAATGATCAATAAAAACGCGGTTGTTTTCTACAGAAAAAAAACAACCCATTATGGTGAAAATCATCAAAAGTGACAATTTTATTGATATTTTGCGGCACGTTGCAACAAAAAAGCTTATGAGACTTCTGATTTCAGTTTAAAGCACCATAAAAATATGTAACAAAATTGTAGAAAGAAGGGGAAATAAACAAAGTCCTACTACACCCTCGGCGTAATACGGAAAATTCTAAAATAAAACAAAGCATCATTCGTCTCACCATTTCCATCAATCTGAATTTTTCGTTCATAAAAAAATTTTCGTTTCGATCGGCCAATGCAGACACGGCGATTCTACTCAAATTTCCAAGAAACGAAAATTCTAGTCTTTCGTCGGCGATTTTTAATTCGTCAAAATTCCAAAAGTCGAAAATTTTCTCGAAAACAGGTACATCCATTCATTTCCTATGGATATAGGACGCTGTCTGCTGAACATTTTACGTAATAAAAATTTCTTAGAAAATGTATACTAATGGAAAGGAAGGCTATTCTGGATATTTTATAGGAGCTAAAAATTCAAGGATAACAACAAAAGCATAAATTATAGGAGTCATATTTTCATGATGTAGAAAATGTATTTTTCGAGTAATAATTTTCGTAGCTCTAATGACAGTTCATATACTCGGCGCAAGGCGTGTGTTAATTCGGCTATTTTTTATGACAGAATTTTTAAGAGAGTATGCGAAAAAAGCAAAAATGGTATGAAACGACACAAAAGAAAAAAGAAGCAATCAAGGTCATATGACAGGTACAGGGTCATATGTCTCAGTGCACAATTGGAAAGATCTAAGAAAATTGACCAATGCAGTTTCTGACCCTAAACGTCCAGTTACTCATGGAAAATATTCTAAGACATGGATCTTCAGGGTATAGTGAGTACATCGTTCCAATATCCAATGTGCATGATACCAAAAAAATCAAATGAGGATAAGAGTAGAAAAAAGAAGCAGGCCAAACGACTAAAAAACGAACAAGCAGAAAAAAGGTCAACTCTATGAAACGAAGGCTCCGGTAGTTGAGCCATCGGACGTAAATTAACCGTAAAAGAATTATAATACTAATTGAAGAAGAGAAATAGAAAACAAAGAGACAAAACAATAAAAAACATGAACGAATGCCAAGCTAAAACGTGCGAGGAAAACAAGAAAGAAACAACTCGACGAGGAAAAACATAAAATTCCACTTTATCGACAACAATGACGAAAATTTATTTTAAAAAGTAAAAAACACCAAATTAACAAAAAGGAAGTCAAACAGAAGTGAGAACCACTGAAGGAAGCTAAGTAATCCGCTCAGAGCACGCGATCAGATGCAAAAAATTTGATTTAAATCGCTTTTACAAACTGTAAAAAAGATAGAAAACGATTCACGCACATGATCTTGCTACATTGCCGCGTCAACAAAAAAATTTTATTTTACGCGATACAACATTTTTCTTTGCAACCTATATTGAATCTCGCCTCTTCGAACCAAGCCCAACAAAACTTTACGTACATCGTTTTCGGCGTAACGCTGTCGGATAAAATCTTGTAGAACCACATGTTCAGAAACTTGCGTGCCGACGGCCAAACGCGATTTTAGTTGTTTTTCTATACGATTCAATAGTTCTTGTTCATCGGCCGTCGTGAAACCTTCGACGCCCGACAATTTGCCAGTTTTGGCTGCTTGTAAAGTCGAAATTTGGAATAGGCGGCAAGCCTCGTCGACGTGGCGTTCAACGGCGAAGGGGCTGAGCTCCATTTTGGCTAACGACTCGCTGATGCGAATTAATGCTTCGAGCTGACGAACTTGATATAAAAAGAATTACTCTTAGAAGTCTATCTACTTGTGCAACGTTTGAAACAAGTTAACCACACACATTGAGCAAATAACTTTTCAACTTCAATAGTATAAAAACGGATGATTTTTATCATTCAATAATTTAGAACTAGAATTGATATGAGTTTGAATATTCTCGTACTGTTTGAACTTGTGTCAGAGCTCGGGTCTACTCCCTGATGACATTTATCCCATTATCTATAGCTGTTTTTGCCTTTCATGGCCAACTTAAAATAGAACTCATTGTTTAAACTGCGAAAAGAGTGATCGAGATTATTCGATTTCTGACATTATGAAATTAATTATTAACTGTAAACTCGGACTTAAAGCAGATCGCGAAAATATTACCAGTAATTGGTATAGCAGATTTTCGTTGATTCGTCGTATTTTCTGACGCAGGATTGCGCATTTTAACGTAATTGGCGACTAATTTACGCGCAGCTTCGTTACTAAGTCGCGGAGCGCAATTTTGACGGCAGTAAGCTATATATTTTTTCAAAACCGTTAAAGTTAATTCGTCCGACGACGCAGCGTCTTCGGGATGGTTTTCAGCGATTTCACCAGCATTTGTATGAACGCCGATGACGTGTTTTGCTAGAAAAATAAGCAAAAGTTTACAGGCAATTTCCGTGACAGAAATAATCCTGTTTGAAGCTACCAACATTCTCGTCTCAAATATAGAGTAATAAAAATTTTGAAATTCGAAATAATTTTTGTAATGCGAGGGCAGCATTCAGCTTAGATGCATACGTAAGCATACATACTATGGATCAGTCTTTTTTATTTCAAACTCATAAACTAACGACTTTTAGAGCGGAGTTTTCACAAACCAAAGTCAAAATTTTCCTGACAAATATAAAAATGATAAAATTTGGGTACAAAACTGTTTAACTGAATGCTTCAGATCTTTAGGAATCAATAAAATATTTTGAACAGTTTTATCCACATGAGAAAGGTGGATCTCAGCCTGTTTAGATCCTGCAAATGGAATGACATGACACGACATTTATACACATCAACCTGTTCGAGATGTGTTTCATCAGGAATAATTAAACAATTTAATTTGGTTGAAAAGATTTTTAAGATAACATGAAAGTTTTAATATGCCAAGTTGACCACTAAGACGACGGGAAGCTATTTTGTCTATTCAAGCAGCCATTGTTTCAATCTGGTAACACAGTCCTGGACTAGGTACCCTTGGGAACAAAAAATCATGAATGACATTGTGTAACCATTTAAAAGTGACCTTTCGAAGTCTATGATTAAAAGTATTTTTTAACACGTTCAGGTAAATCGAAGGCGGAAACATATATGTAATTGGGGGGAGGGAGGGTCACACGAACACCCCACAAAAATCGTCAGTCATATGGATAGCTTTGTGGTAGTGATAGGAACCCCCATATACTTGACAGGAAAAAAATTCAAATGTCAATTGGTTGATAAAAATTGTCGTTTTTGAACAATGATCTTCCATCCCAAAAAGTCGCTTGATCCTTTCCAGCAATTTTTTCAGTCATTTAAGGGGCCTGGGCTTGGAAATGGCTCCTAAAAATTTTGATTTATATACTTATGTGTTAGTGAATTATCGTTCTTTCCATTTGATTTTAAATTTAAAGTAAGTGTTCTGCATGCTCTAAAAACAGAAAACATTGAAAAATTTCCCGACGTTTCGCACCGGATTTTATTTAATCATTTTTTCGGATTGGTCTATCTACTGTTTTTCACAAATAATATATTTTTGTGGAAAAATTTTGAAAAAGGAGAAAATTGTGTGGGGTTCGACATGGAAAAGATGAATTTTGGTGCACTAGAAGTCAAAATTTTCATTTTTTCCAACTTTTTGTGACTATAGCTTTAAAAATAAACCTTAAACATAAACATGGAACATAAGCATCATGGAAGTGATTTTCAGAAACGCCAACTTTATCCTCACGTTTTTCAAACTTATGAAAGTCAAGGTTTTTTCCTTAACTGGTCGATCCGTACCGTACGGAAATATAGTGAAAAAATTTCCGTTCCATCTTACCCATTTCCGTACAATTATTATTTTCCACTTGCTTCATAATAGTTCAAAGTATACATGGGTCGCTAAAGTAGGAATATGCTTGCTCACTCTAAAATTGATAAATTTACTTCACTTTTATCAGAAACGCTAATCTTCTTCAACTTCATTCAAATCACGTCAGTTCTAAACTTTGGCAACTGGATTTCATGAGTCTTGGAGGAAAATAATGAAGAGTCTGGCAAAACTACCAACAAATTTTCATTTCAAGGCTTGTAAAATGTTGGAAAATGCATTTTTCAGCTTATTCTTATTCCATAGGTTATTGATCGTAATCACTGTATTTTAGCATAGATAATCATAGTGATAAATAGAGATGGGCCGGGTATCCGGATCCGCGGATATCCGCCTAAATTTTAGGATCCGGATCCGATCCGGATCCGCTAAACCAGATTTTTTTTTGGATCCGATCCAGATCCGCTGAACCGATTTTTTTAGGATCCGGATCCGCTGTTGTCAATGATTAAGATCCGGTCATAGTCGGATCTTTATTCATTATTATTCACATAAAATTTTACAGTATTAGAAAAAAAGAGAAATTTTCCGGCGCTTCGCGCCGGATTTTATAATTCTTTACAATACTATTTTTCTATAAATCGTGCTTTCTGGAGAAAAAATTTCCCATAAAGGAAAAAATGTTGGCGGTCCTCCTGTATGGAAAAGGCGAATTTTGGTCCATTTCAGAACGTCAAAATCTATTTTTCCAACTTTTTTGCAACTGTAATTTTAAACATGAAGCCGAGTTTGAATTGAGAAGCATCGTGGAACTAATTTTAATTTTCATAAATTTTAGGTTTAACTCGAAGTTTTCCAGATTTATGAAAGTTATGAGTATATTTTCTTAATTTGTAAGATGATTATGAAGGACGGGAACTCGAGTGCTAGATCATGGTTTTTTCAATGTATAAAGAAATTTTCTTCATACAAAGACTTTTTGGCCGATCTTTGTACAGGTACAAACAGGCTTGTGCAAAAAAACTGCAATGGTAGCAGAATTTTACTTGAGAAACAGTAATTCTTCAACAGTATCACCCTTCAAACGATTTTTGGTAAGATCATAAATTTGACCAGGACACTGAATAGCTGTTCATAGGGGACACTTTTCGCTGGTGCTAATTTAAGTTTACTTTCTGCATGAAGCAATTCCAGAGACGTTTGAGATTTAAGTTCATGCTCTAATTTGTTTTTTGAGTTGCTAGGTTCGTTTTTTTGGCTATCTCCAAAGAAAACACAAAAATTAATTCTTTAACATTTCTATACTAGTAGTAATTTGTTCCACAATTACTTATATTTTCATTATCTTCTTTTTATTTAGCCGCAAACTGCTTATACTCGTATATTGTCATATGTTTCTTCTCCAAATATTTTCTCTGACATCCAGTAGCACAACCTTTTCTGGATAACTGTATTCTGCATTTATTGCCCTTTGCCTTTTCTTCATCATCTGGGAACACTGTGAAGTAGTCCCACACTCTGCTAGTTAAAGAAGAACTTGAATCCATAATTTCTGAAAAAACTTTCGATTTCTATTTATTTCCTTTCTGATAAAACGAATATTAATCTAAGCATGAATACAATTTAATGAATAAAAATTACTAATTAGTAATTAGTACATGTTAACTATCTCAATAAACGAACACCTCAATCATTAATAATCTATTAATCTATCGACACCAATGAATATAAATTCATACAACCCAATTTTAGACAAATTAGACATAGTACATATACTTATTGAATGATCCGGATTCCCTCGGATCTGTTCCTCAAGATCCGAATCCACTGAACCAAATTTTTTTGGATCCGGATCCGATCCGATCCGGATCCGCTGAACCAAATTTTTCAAGATCCAGATCCGGATCCGCTGTCGCCAAAAAAGTCGATCCGGCCCATCCCTAGTAATAAACAGTGCTTTCGGATGAATGAAAAGATGAGAACAAAGGTTGCATAAAATTCAGCAGCAGACATTTAATCTTTTAGTCCAACATCGTTAATACCGGCGCGTAGCGCCGGAAGATTTTCTAAATTTCAATTTTCTAGAATGCAGGAAAATGTATCTTTTTCAACATTTTTACTACAAAAATTATGCACCCATCCGATAGTTGGGATTCCTCAAACAGATAAAACATCTGTCATTTTTCTGCTCTGATGATGTGTACAACATATTTCAAATGGGAAGTTCATGTTCACAAAACAGTAAAATATTCAAAGACTGCAAAAAATCTTAATATCTATATGCCAAGAAACAATACAAGATCGAACATTCATCCATGATATGTTGATGTTCAAAAGCTATAAACAGAAGGTAGGAAGACATTTTTCAACCGTGAAATATAACTAACATTCAAAATTATGAATCATTTTAATTCGGCGCGAAGCGCCGGAAAATTTCCAGGATTTTTTGCTCTAAAATGCATCAAAATGAATTTTCAGACAGGAAATCCTGTAACGTAATCAAACGAATCGTCAGGCTTTAGGTTTCACTGTGCATCGAAAAATCCGTACCGTACGGAAAACTCGGTAAAAGTTTTTCGTACCAGCTCAAAAAAATCCGTCTGGTACGGAAAAAACCCTGGTATGGGTATAAAAATTTACGCGCCATAAGGATAGGAGACAACAGAAGGAATAAGAAAAGAAGTTGCATTTTTCAACACACGGTATAAATTGTACCATATATGGAGGAAATGAACTCAAGTGCTATCTAGAAGAAGGTTTGTGCAAAACACAAAAAATCGTGGTTTTTTAGTGTATAAAAATTTTTTTGGCTTACAAAGTTTTTTTGGTCGATCTTTATACGTGTATAAAGAGGCTTGTAAAAAACACTGGTTGAAAAGTTAGTTTTGAACAATCCTTTTCTTAAACACGTATCAGCTGATTGAATATCATATAATTTAATTACATTCAACAATGCGTTATGAGCCTATACTTCGATATTCTTCAATAAGAGATTTTTGACTCCTAAAATTTAAATTTGGCTCCTAAAAATTTGGGACTAAGAGTCACTTGCATCGTGATTTTCAAACAAAAGCCTACTTTCAAGAATTAGTTTTTTTCCCAGGAGACGTTTTTGGATAGAAAAAACATAATTACCATTTACTAAATTTGACCTAAAAATCATCGGTCAGTTTTCACTCTTCCTCCGGCCGATCACTGACCTGAGATTACAAATACCCCTTTTCGACTTAACATGATAGGTCAAATAGAAAATTTCCAAAAAATCACGTTTTCCTGCCAAAACTAGAATTTAAAAAAAATTCTACTCCACACACAGCCTCAATTCGAGTTTTTCCTTCTAAACCCTCACATATGGAAAATTTTTCCCGTGCATCTCTGCGTTTCCGACCGAATAACCTGGTAAAAAATTTAACATTTGAGTCTTTCACATTCTTCTCAACAATTAAACTATTAGAATGAGATCACCTCCCTAAAAATAAGATAAAATGATTTACATCTGATTGAGTATCGAAAATTCATTTTTAGCAACGAAAATAATGACACACCGCCTTTCTATTATATTTCGCGAAGCGAGTGAAAAACTATTCCAAAATTAGAAAATGTAAAGAAAAAAATGTCAGATTCTATGTGAAGCAGAGAAAAAATATACCCAGATTCTCGAGAAATAGTGACTTATTTAATATGCGGAAGGAAATTTATTGTTCTTAAATAACTTGAGGAATGACAAGTGCAGACAAGAAAAAATATTTATTGAGTTCGATTTTTAGTGGTTGATGCCAACTCCTCAGATTACATACTTGAGAAATTTAAGTGTATCAGGTTATTTTAGATGTTATTGGGTTACTTGAGCAACTTACAAACATCAATGACTTTTCACACATTTGTCTACCTAACGTTATATCTCGTTTCTCGTCGTGTTCATCTTTCACCACAAAAATCATATCGAATCGGGATAAAATCGTCGGCATGAAATCTATATTTTCTTGACCTTTTGTATCGTCCCATCGGCCGAATACAGAATTGGCCGCAGCAAAAACGGCGCAGCGGCTATTTAACGTCGTCGTAATGCCGGCCTTGGCGATTGAAATAGTTTGCTGCTCCATAGCTTCGTGGATGGCGACGCGATCATCTTCGCGCATTTTATCGAACTCGTCTAAAAAATTGCAAAAGTTTATGCGAATATCCGCAAGTCTTTCCGCCTTATAAAAATGACGCACACAAAAACTGGAATGCCTTAGCATCGGCGGTAGTCCGATAAGATAAATGCAATGATGTGGATTGTGAAAGTGAATTATTCATTGAAATCGACTATCAAAAAGTATATCTAAGAATGAAAATAGGAACACAAGAAAAATCAAAGTCTATATTTCGGGCAAAAATTTGATGACGAGCTTTCAATTTGCCGTCTTGTAATACATCAATATTTTGGTTTAGGAACAGTTTTCTAGTTGTAGCTTCGGTAGACTCCAACATACAACTAAATTTTTAACTATGCAAATGGATTGAATTTTCATCATTTTTAAAATTCTCATTGATTGCATATTTTGTTTGGTTCTGCACGCCAGTAATATGATACGGTGTGAAAATATTTTTTGAATTTTTTCAAAGTTATCTTATATGAAATATATAAGTCCGAACCGGTGTATCATTAAAAGAAACAATGTTCCAGCCTCTTTCGAACAATTTCAACTTTAAACTCTCCCTTTTTTGTTACCTATGCAAACCACGCCTCCGTCCGCCAAAACCATAGCACCGCCTTCCAAGACGAAAGCGCGCGAACTAGGATCGCGTATTACTGATGCCGTCAAACCGGCGGCGCTGCTACCTTTGCCGGACGTGTAAACGCCGATTGGAGAAACTTTTTCGACAAATTTCAACAACTGGCTTTTGGCCGTACCCGGGTCGCCCAATAAAAGAACGTTGATATCGCCCCGACGTTTAAGACCGTCAGGCAAACGTTTCGACGAGCCGGCGAACAGTAGGCAGGCGATGGATCTTTTTATATCGTCCGATCCGTAAATGGCCGGTGCGATACTTTTGGCAATTTTTTCGTAGACACCTGGCTCACGGGCGAGATTTCTGAAAAGAAAACTTGGCTGGCTAAATGAGGAAGAAATTTAAAAAGGTTTCAAATGCAAAATTCGAAACATGTCCGATTTTGATCGAACTGGAAGATGTAATTGAAAACGCCAACCTAATAAATGACTCTCACTCAGTTATAACTCGGCACACCATATAAATTCAAACTTGGTTTCATGTTTGAAATTACAGTTACAAAAAAGTTGGGGAAATAATTTTACCTATTAAATGAACCAAAATTGTTCTCTTATATATCAAACCTTCATATTTTTCGCTTTTCGAAAATTTTTTCCCCAAAAATCATTTCGAAGAATGGTATATAATTTTTAATGTTTTTTTTTGATTTTAGAGCCTGCAAAACACTTACTTTAAATCTAAAATTGTGTGAAAATAACTATAATTCACTGAAATATATATAAATATATAAATCAAAACTTAAATTTTAGGAGTCATTTCCAAATTTTTGGAGACCCAAGCCAGGCCAATGAAATGGCTAAAAAGCCTGCTCTAGATACAAAATGCAAAACGCAGACCACATCGCGAATTTCGGTCAAGATTGAACACAGTTACACATACTTCTTATGAGACAAAATTTAACGGTACTGATTAGAGCAGGAGGTCAAAAACAGACACGAACAATGTATTCATATTTTGGATCATAGATGTAGATAGATTCGTCAACCAGCTAGCAACCAAAAAATCGCTAGAAAGCAATTATTTTTATAACTATACTGAAAAATCTGAAAAGCTGAAAAATCAGGCAAACAACAGAAAATTTTTTCATAACCAGAAAGAACTTCTGCACGTGCGTCACATCCAGGGTTTTTTTTGCACAGGCCAGGTTGCAATGTGCAACTCGAGGAAAAATTTTGGTTGCACAGATAAATTTTTGGTTGCTCACTCTGAAATCGATAAATGTGCTTGAATTTAGCGGAAAAACTACAGCAAATTAGTTTTCTTGTATTTCATTCGATCCGCGTCGGTTGTAGGCGATTGGGATGCAGAAGCGCTACCTAGTGCACGAGCGCTACCATAGTCACAAGCGCTATCACATTGAAAAAATGACCTATACACTTTGTGCTGAAGTTACTATGGCTTTATCATGCATTGTGTTTATAAAACAATGAGGGACAGTCAAAATACTTTGTGGTCCAAAAACGAAATGGTTGTGTTCAACAAAAAATCCGACAAAAACATAAAATTCACAGAAATGGTCATCAATGCGACTACCCTGCTACAATAAAAAATGCGGCACACTTTGACATGGTATTCCACTATATAACAAGGTTGTATGCAAAAAAATATGGACAATGACTTAATGAAGATGGCGATAGTAATAAAATCATCAAATCAGAGACAGAAGTCTAGGAATCAGAAAAATACAACATACCAGACAGTATTTCTTTACTCGCATCGTACACAATGGACTTCGGTGAATGCAATCCTGTCTTAAGTATTAAATTAAAAAAATCGATAGTTCAATGCAAATCTAACACGAATCCAGGAAGAATTTACGAATTTCGAAAAAAAACGACGAAGATCCTTCGGAATGGCCAAGTTACAGAATATTGGATCTGTTTAGAATGTGAGCGACTTTTGAAAAATGGCGAGCGAAATCAGAATGAAAAAAAGTTGTCAAAAAAAAGAATGAAAAAAGTTGTCAATGCACGCTTGAATTTTATTCAAATTACGGGTAATCTTTGGCACGTCAACAATTTTGATGTCAATGCTTTACAAATTGATGTTTTAAATTTTTTGATCCGCGAAATCCATCATTTTTTGCGTTATATGCGTCATTTAGTGGGTAAAAAATTGCGGGTTGTTTTTCACGATGATAACTTGTAAGATATAATATGAAAAAAATTGATTCATAATCGTCCCTGTTTTCCTAACGAATGCAGACGCAAAACGAGTGCGAAAATTTCTCTTTCAACACACAAAGTATACAGGATGTTTTTTTTCCAATTTAGTAGCGCTTGTGCACTAGGTAGCGCTCGTGTACTAGGTAGCGCTCGTGCAATAGGTAGCGCTCGTGCACCATACCCGTTGTAGGCATTGAAAACCCAATTTTCTGAGTTTTGGACAGAAAATGAAAAGATTAATATGACTAGACTAGAGTAATGTGTTCGGCGCACAGCGCCGAAATTTTTTTCAGGATTTCAGTATTATAGAACGCTGGAAATTGAATCTCTTCATCTTTTATTTCCCAGACAGAAGGTTTGATCTCTCAGTGAATTTAACGAATTTTCAGTCGGACAAACTAAAATTAAAAAACTAGGCAAGCGACCAAGAATTTGGATCTTTCAACCGGCTAGAATTTCTACCACCGCCTCACACTCAAAATGTTTTAATCACAGGAAGTCAAAATTTTTATGAAGATCGCAAAAAATTTTTGGGAAAATGACCGAGAAAAATTTTAGTTTTCATCAAATTCTTCAAAAAACAATAGAGGATCAAACATTTATCCATAATATGTTGATAATTAGAACCTACAAGCATTAGCTAGAATGACATTTTCTAACCGCGCACTAGAATAATATAAAAAATTATAAATGAATTGAAAACCGGCGCGAGGCGCCGGGAATTTTCATTTTTTTCCATTTTAGAATGCATAAAAATGCATCTCCGCACAGAAAAGCCTATAACCTAAAGGGCTGTCTGGCCTCAAGTTGCACTGTGCAACTTGGCAGAAAAAATTTGGTTGCACAGCCCGAAATTTGGTTGCTGTGTGCAAAAAAAGCCTGGTCACATCCGGGTTTTTTTGTACATGACCCATTTGTACATGTACAAACGGTAGCCGATATTTCATTTGTACAATTTGTACATAGCAAAAATACATAAAATAAGTAACCTGTGTTCCTCTATGTCATGGCCAAAGACTAATAACCAAATCAGTGTAATTTTCAAATTTTATTTATAACTCAAAAAATGCCGTTAATTCATTAAAACTTCGAAAAAAATTTAAATTTTCGAGTTTCAATTCTAATTTACAAGCATTGTGGAACAAATTTAGTAGAAAACTATCCAATAGTATAATAGCTTTGCATTAGATGATAGATTGATGGTTAAGTCCTCTATGATGAGAAATGAAAGCTCAAAAAAGAAGATATAAATCTTTCCGGCGCGAAGCGCCGGGAAATTTTTTTGTGTATTAACATTCGGCGACGCTGGAAAATTAATTTTCCAAACATTTATTTCAAGAATTAGATTCGAATTTAGTGTTCAAAAGTGGTAAATTTTAGAATTTTATCATCTGAAAAATTTTGAAAACAATAATTTATTCGTTAACTCTCATGACCTTGGCTGAAAAGATTTGAGTGGAAGAGTAGAAATTTCCGAAGGCTACTTCCATGAAGCTTTCAAACTGATTTTATATTAAGAAAAGAATAATCACTTTGAAAAGTTTAGAGACTTGACGTATTGATCTTCCTCAGAAAATGTTTAAAGGAAAAACTACGAATCTTCATCAAATATCAAGATAAAATATTGAAGATTACCACTTTAAAAATGAGATAATACGTTTGAGATGGTGAAAACTATTATACATTAAATGATAGGTGAAGGTAGACATTCTGAAAGCTGCGTCTGAGCTAGATAATACATAATAATGATTATTAAAGTTATAACCGTCGCGAAGCGCCGGAAAATTTTGAGATTATGAACTTCTAAAATGCACCAAAATGGATATTTTCTGTACCTTATCCCCTCCCTAAATGGGAAAGAGCCGTTTGTACATGTACAAATGACTACTCCAATTTCGTTTGCCCCAAAAAATTTTCATTTGCCTCCGGCAAAAAAAACCCTGGTCACATCATCCTTTAAAAAATACAACACTATCATTTTAACCATACATGCACAGCATAGTAATTCTGCTGGGGGTCAAGCAGGACAGGGGGTGGGACACAAAAAAATTTTTTCGTCTCAGAAAGTCTTCTAACATCCAAGCAGCATATTCTTCAACCTATATCAGTTAGATATGCGAAATTATCTGCTCAGACAACACTTTTTGAAGTTTTCATGTTACTTTTTTGGAATCAAGTATGTTTTGTTTAGAAAAATTCTGAAACTACAGCATTATTTCAATTTTTATGACGACTTTCTCTTCTCTCTTGCTCATTTTCCTTCGTCATCTTCTCAACCATTGCTGGGGGTCAAAACCCCCTCCAAACCCCCCCACGTGCATGAAAGATTTCAACTATGTATAAATAACCATAATAATTCGACTTTGCAGGAAGGCTGAAAAATCCGAAAAGTCACCTGAAATATTCTTCTTCCTCTAAAGTTATAGCACATTGCGCCGTGCGTCCCAATCCACTGGTTTCAACTTCAATGCCCAAAAGCCGAACGTACGGGAAGCGTAGACCAGAGTTAGAACGATCATTATCACTGCGACTGGATTTTATTGCAGTTCTTTTGATAGAGTAGATGCCTGTTACGGTAACTTTGTTACCTGGGGTGACCTGAAAAGGCGTTTATATTGGAAGATGCCGGGTGAGAAGATCACGTTCGGAAAATTCAATCATAATAATACGCAATACGCGTAAATTTAACATAAATTCGTCTTATACTTCTGGGAATTTCAGAAAGCTGGTTGATTGCTGTCTTACTCTTCACACAAAGCTAATGTTTAAAACTTTCTCCTTTTGATTTTTTTCGGACAGCTCTATGGCAGAAAAAACTACATTAGTATGAATTTTGATTTGAAAAATTAGTTACTTTTTACTGTCTAAAATAATCTTCAAACACTTACATGAGAAAATTTCTGTTACTTTTTACTGTCTAAAGTGATTTTCAGACACTTAAATGAGAAAATTTTACTTTTCTCCAAAACCTTACTTTTACCCCTGGTATCTTATACCCAAATCTTGCTATCTCTAAAACTCCGTGCTCAAAAAATGGGTAAAAAATTTTTTTCCAAAAGATTTTGGTTGACCCTCCAAACCGGTCGAACCTCCTACAGGTATGTTCAAAACGGGTACTAAAGTCAAAAAGTGATGAAATTTTTAGAGCTTTATTTCGTACAATGATATTGCTTATAAGTTCATCGTTATTATACTACTGTAATATTTAAATGTTTCTCGTTCTTGATAAATTTTTCTTTCTTTCTTTTCTGATGTGTATATAAAGTATCCGCTTCTTACTTTATCCGTTAAATATCTCGATGCATACAACTGCAAATGCCTTGGCATTTCACCGTGTGGTACGTCTTCGGGCGATTCCTGCAGTTTTAAAATTTGAAAATCAACGCAAGCACATTTATCTGGCACGATAAAATATGGATCGACAGGACACTTTTGTGCCAAAGTTGATTGATCGGATGCGCACACTCTAGGCAATTGGTAAAGATCTAAGCCCGCTTTGAGGGGTATATTGCGTCGAATTTGTTTGCAAGATCGACACTGAATACTGATATGAGTAGCTTTAGAGCGGACCTGACTAGCGCCAATAATTATTCCGCTTATTGTAGTAAGTTGAGATACTTGTGAGCTCTTCAGAGATCTAAAGACGAAATAACAAAACATAACACCTTAAGATATGAACGTACGAATTTCAGGACTGCAGAGAACAGTTTCTAAAAATTTCGAATCTCGGGTTTTTTTCTACCAGATATGATGAAATTAGAGTCGATATTACTATTGAACACTTCAAAATGAGCTTACTACTAGTTGTAAACTAGGACCAAATAAAAACCTGAAATACTTGAAATTGGTCGATATTTCAACAAAGACTGTAGGGATTGAGTAATTTTTCGATTAAATAATAACGGTATACACGACTTTAAAAACTACATTTATATTAACCTCATGCTCTACAAGCGTATGCGTTGTCTGGTTCTAGGACAATCTGCTCTTTGTAATTAGCTCCCAGTATTGGTCCTTGGTAGCACAGTTTCCTCCCCTCAAATCGGGTCCTTTGAGGAAAAAATTTTTGACCGAAAAGATGCATTTTGCTGAACTTAAAAGGTCAAAATCTCAAAAATTTCCGGAGATTCACGCCGGTCATCGGTATAATAATCATTATCTTCTATAAGGCGCTGCCGCCAGCATATCTACTTCCACTTACTAATTAACCCTCAACAGTTTCTATCTATTGCGTTACCTTGTCTCATTTTGTAATCGTTAACTGTCAGTAACCGAAAATTGAAATTTTTCATCGATTCTCTCATTTTTTTCTCTCGTGGCTTGAATTTTTCAAGCATTTCAACATGAACTTTTGCATTTATGGACGATAAAGATTGAAAATATCATTCTAGACCGTAATTCTAGAGCTTCGGTTCAGAAATAATTGTTGCATAAATTCATTTTCCGGCATTTTAGAAGGTGAAAATCCGGAAATTTTTTCGGAACAAATGACACTCCATCAGATTGATTTTAATTTATTCCTCAACGTTGTGAAGATTTTCGTTTTAGAAAGTGAAAATCCGAAAACTTCTTCGGTTTCGTTTTAGAAAGTGAAAAAGATTTCGTTTTAGAAAGTGAAAATCCGAAAACTTCTTCGGCGCTACGCGTCGAACTAAGAAATAAATAAAATTCTATAACTCCAATCGGAACATAAATGGTTATGTACCTGCAAATGGGGGCATACCTGTAAGACCTCCGACCAGTTGTGGGGGGTGGGGGGTGAATCCGAAATTTTTTTTGGGGGGGGGGGGTAGAAAAAAGTCGAATTTTTCCCAAAAAACCATACACTTTTTTGCAAATTTTTTTAATTTTTTCCAAACTGGGGAGGGGTTGGGGGGGGTGGATGAATTTGGGTACATGATTGGCCAAGTTGGGGGGGGGCAGAGCACCCCATGGGGGGGGGGGTATGGGGGGGGGGGGTATTACCCCCGTCTTAGATTTGAAATTCATTTACTACCCCCATAAAAACAGCTCACTATACCAAAAAATTTTGGTAGACTTCATCCTCTCCCCAGTAGGTTATGCTAATTCGAGAAAAATTGCAGAATGTGTGATTCTGAGGAATTACTCACTGCTGTTTTTGACACATTTACTGAGCAAATGATAATGAAACAATGTTTCCAAAGTGCATTAAAGTTGCAGGATTGGGAGCTGGAAAATGCAGTTAAACCAGTAAATGTTTTATGACTGTAAAAAGCATAAAGTAGGGGCATTATTCATTTATGTAAGTTCTATGTGGTTAGAGTACTACAACTCCCCCCATAACCCCCATACCTGTAAGAGGTCCGACCAGGGTTTTTTTTTTGACCTACGAGTAACAAGCCAAGTGGCTTGTTGACCTAAAATTTTACAAGCCATTCCAAATTTTTACAAGCCAATTTTATAATATCAGTACCTATACGTGAATAAATTCCCATGCTAGGTAGTTTTTTAAAGAAATGTATATATAGAGCATCATGGCAATCGATCAGAAAAAAGATGTCATTCAACATTTATTCAATAACATTTTAGAGCCGTTAATTCATTAAAATTCAGGAAACTTTTGAAATTTTTGAGTTTGATCGAAGTCGAATCTACAAGCATTGTGGAAAAGATTTTCCAGCAAACTATCCAAGAACATAACCAAAAAAGCTATTAATCTTTCCTGCCTGAAACGCCGGAAAATTTTTTGGGTATTGACATTCTGCGATGTTGAAAAATCAATTTTCCAAACACTTATTTGAAGAATTAGATTCGAATTTTCTGTTCAAAAGTCGTAATTTCTAGAATTTTATGTAATTTTAAAACCATTAATTTATTCTCACACTCATGAACTTGGCCGAAAAGATATGAGTAAGAAGAGTAGAAATTTCCGTAAACTACTTCCACGAAGCTTTTGAATTGATTTAACGTTAAGAAAGGAATAATCGCTTCAAAAAGTTTACAGACTTGACGTATTGATCTTTCTAAAAAAGGTGTCAAGGGAAAAATGTGAATCTTCATTAAATATCAAGATGAAATATTGAAGATTACTAATTAAAACATGAGATAATACGTTTAAGATGATTAAAACTATTAAAGATTAAATGATAAGTGAAGGCAGACATGTTGGAAGCGGCGCCTGAGCTAGAGTACTCTGCGTTGATACCACTGCTTAATCTGATAGAGTGTG